>JACCGJ010007473.1:0-25782 GCA_013407085.1 Atriophallophorus winterbourni
CCAAGCCTGATTTAGGCAAAGTGCTGCACAGTCAGAGACTGCACGTGGGCGATATTACTGTCAGGTTGCCCAAGCCGAGACAGATATGAGAAATTGAGAATACAGATGGCAGTGAGACTCCAGCATGCAGCTCACTACTAGTGTCCAATCAATTTAGCACGGTGTTAGCCGCACAGCACAGAAGTACTACATGATGCGTATACGAATAAAAGATGAGTTACTGAATCATTACATTCTTCCTGAACAGCAACCGCATTAAAGTGAACACTATACCTTTCAGTCTCAAGGGGCATATGAACGAATTTGTCATTGAAACTCTTTCAAGATTTCCTGTATTGTGAGACTGTATTTGGCGCATCTTCATTACAAATAGCGGAAGGATATATTTGATCATTTCGCCATTCTGTGAAATAGAGTGAGCGTGGGTTTCAATTACTTTTTCATCTCCTCGAGACGCAAAATCCCACAGAAAAAGATTTTGCTCGTTGCCACCACATCGACACATGTGCATATTGTGGATTACATTCCAAAAGTTCTGCTTCGTGAAAAACCCTGCACTTATGTTAAGGATCGGACAATTATTTTTGAAAGAACAGTATTTCAAGACGGAAGTCAACTAGGAACGGATATTCCTGTTGCAGCCCATTAGTTGAAACTACTGGAAAGCTCATGAGGTGTCACCTTTATGGGAGTATATTAAAACGAGCGAAGTGAATGCAAAGCATCGAGAAGTTTGAATTCCACGCTTTAAAGTGACATGCTTGGATTTAAGGTTCGAAGACCTGCAGACCTCTCGTTTCTTCTTTTCTCGGTGTCCAGGTTTCACAGCCTTACGGTAAAACAGCATAGACTTCCCTTCAGCTTTAAAGACAAGCCCTTTTGACTTCATAAATGGCCCAAGTTAGGAAACGCTTCCGTAGCTCTGCAAATACGAGATGAAATCTCATTTTATAAACGCGTCAATGGTAACGTAACTACCAAAATAGATAAACAGTCTACACTCACCAGTTCCTCATTGATGACTTAACGCAGATTCGGTGCGATCAATATCCTATAAAAGAACTTTGCACTTCGAAGGTGCAGTGCGCATACTGTACTACATGGTCAGTCTAATGTAGCATGAACATTCGTATACGATTCGAATCGAATTACATCATTATCATTTAATTAAAAATTCTTATCGCAATCTGTCTAAATGCACGGTTGTGCAATCTGTACCGCGCAGCTAATACCCTTCTAAATTGATTTAGCACCGGTACTGAGCCGCATGTGGATGCACGCTGGAGTCTGACTGCCATTTTATGTTTGAAGTTTAATTTCTTATATCTGTCGACGCCTTGGCAACCTGACAGTATCTTAGCCCACGTGCAGATTGTGACTGTGCGGCACCTTGCCTGGATCAGGCTTGTGAATTTATACATGTAAGTATGATATCACAAACCTGATCCGGGCAAAGTGCCGCACAGTCAGAGACTGCACGTGGGCTAAGCTACTGTCAGGTTGCCCAGGCACATGAGAAAGAAGATAGAAATAGCAGCAAGACTTTAACCTGTTTCTGCATGCAGCGCACTACCGGTGGCAAATCAATTTAGCACAGTTTCACCTGTACACCGCATAGGTACTGTATAATTGCACATCCGTGCACATACATACATGAAATCCCGGTGTCGGTAACCTGCATTACATGTCTTCATTATAGCGTCAATTACAAAATTGAACAAAAACAAAAAATCGGACACCCATGTCGAACCTTTGAAAATTTAGCTTACCGGCTATTGTATAGTCTAACGTTCGAAAAACCGTAGGAATAAAGCACCAGAAATATGTTCACATGCTTTTGCGATCCATCTTTGTGTAATAGAGTATATATAAATGCTTTATCTTCACAAATCTGTGATCCTTATTGCCCAATTTCATGTATTTCAATCGTGAATTTTTTACATTTGAAAAATCGCGATGGTTGTAAGTTTGATCAATAGATTATCTCTCTTAATCATGATGGAAAAATAATTTTATACTCAGTTAAATTGAGTGAGATTTCAATGTCAAGTACCATATTGTGATTCTGTTTTATTAATTTCAACCGCAATATGAGATGTGTTTTCAACCCGTGCTTCTTTACGTTGTTTCTACAATTATTCCCGTTTTTTTGCATATTAACAGGGTGTGGTTCATTTGTTGTTGAAATGTCAGATGGACCGATTGTTATACCATTTAAAGAACTAAAAAAGAAGAAATTGCATCTTACAAACAATCTTCTGACATCTTTTGAAGAAGGCAAAACTCTTTTGAAAAGAAAACGAAAGCATAGTAACGATCCGCGCTTTGACCCTCGAGTTAATGGTGTATGTGAACTTGATGAATGGGAATTTTTATCAGAAGAGCAGAAAAATGTGCAAGCGGTAAGTAGGCCAGCATTTTGATCGTTCTCAAAATCATCATTATCGTCATGAAGCACATGTCTTGAACCAGACAAAATGCAAAGCAACAAATAGCAGTAACTGAAGATTTGCAAATGCAAGTAGCGGTCCGAGATTTCTCAATTATATTAGGATATAAAATGAATGTCATTAACAACCTTGTAAAATTTGGTTTGTGTGACCGTTTGATTCTGAAATGTAATCATTGCATCAGAACTGTTTTTCGACGTTTGTGTCAAAACTGTCAACGTATAGGGATGCCAGTTATGTTTACCTATGTGTGCACGGATGTGCAATCGTGCAGCATTTCTGTGCTGTCCTGCTAACATCGTGCTAAATTGATTGGCCACCGGTATTGAGCTTCATGCTGAAACATGCTGAAGTCTCACTTCTATTTCTATTTCCCTCCTCATATTTGTCTAGGCCTGGGCAACCTGACAGTATCTTAGCCCACGTACAGTCTCTGACTCTGCGGCACTTTGCCTTGATCAGGCTTGTGCTTTCATACCATCATACCATGTTGACCTTTAAAATCCGCGTGTCGTACTTGAGTTATGGTATCATGTTACAATTACTACATTTGTTGCATACACACGATTTCAGAAGTTGAAGAAAATGCTCACTAAATCAAAAGATCCGAAAGTGAAACAAGCGTTACATCTCCTGAAACAACGTGAAGCGACCTCGAAAGATATATCGCTCCGCCGGGGAACAATGCGGAAGCTGCAAGCAGAACAGATTGAAAAACTGCAGCATGGGAAACCCATTCGTTTCTTCAAACGTGGTATGAATTCGTTCTTGCGTTATTTCATGCGCTTAATTTCAACCATTTTAACTGCAATAAAACTTTCTTGGTAACGGATAAGGTAGAAGCTGCTTTAGAACAATCACCGCTTTTTGGCTAATTTTAACTCTGATCAATAAAAACCTGCTGTACAACAACCCATGCCAAGACCGATAGTTGTGTGATGGTGCAGCAGAGTGTGGCATGGTTGTCGCTATATACTGACGTTCAGGGGAAAGGTACATTTCAAACATGTTTGCAATCATCATTTTATACCTACTTTTACTTTCATGTATTCCACACCACTTTTTTAAAGCTGACTCTTTTCATAAATGATCATAGTAATCGGTATAAATAATACATTTGGATAAGCATTTTATTGATCTCATTCAATTCTAAACTATCCCAATCTGTAAGTATTCGTCCTGTACAAGCAAGACGCTGCTGATAAATTGCAACGAAGCTGCCATTGTCATTTTATAATATGTTTAAACATTTCACGAATGTGCAATCGTGCGGCTAACACTGTGCTAAATTAATTTGCCACCGGTAGTTAGCTATATGCGGAAACACGCTGGAGTCTCACTGCTTTTCTATTTATATTTTCTTTCATCTATCTAGGCCTGGGCTATCTAATAGTATCTTAGTCTACGTGCAGCCTATGCCTGTACGGCTCTTTGCTTGGATCAGGCTTGTAATTTCATACATCATATATACATACATCCTTAAATGTGGCAGTATTTTAACCCATGTCTACTCGATTGCGCGACACCCCGACTCGTGCTTTATACACGCCCATTCCAACAAATTCTCACGGTGAATCAGTGGTGCAACATGTATTCAACTATCTTTCCATATTGGCTGTGTCTACATCAATTACAATGATAGATATTCTGCTGCGGCAGTCATTTTGTGTTAAACTATGTGCTAACCAAATTTCTGCTGACAATTTCAGCCGAATTGCGAGAGCAGATAAGAAAAGAACGTTTAAAGCGCATGAGCAAAAAACAACGGGCGAAATATCAAGAAAGGCGAGAAAGAAAAAACAGAGTTGGCACCTTGGCTGATGATATGTAAGCCTCTATGGATGGCTGTAGCTGAACAATCCAGCGTAATTTCGTTGTAACCATTTTGTATAAATAACATATTTCTTGATTGATCAGTATGTTGTTATGTTGTATCGGAACGGGTTTCTAGCCGATCGTGAATCTAAATTCAGGTTTCCAAATCCGTGTCACGAAATATAATTTATCAGTTCCCGTTTTCATCACAAATTCGTTTCTGGACAAAACATTTTCCACTCAATGCACTCGGCATTATTGTTGAAAAGTTTTTTTCTTCCAAGTGAAGAATTTGTATTAGACACTAGGGTCCACGCTTGCTTTTGTTTATAGTATCATCATTTAGAGGATGACAATAAAGTTTTATTTCGACAATTTTACTTAGCTTTCAAAATCGCACATCCTATAACAAGCTGGCGTTCTTCTCAATAGAATTTGTTGACCTTTTTTACTAAAACAGACCGTAGAACAGCGTCATGGTTAAAGTAAAGTGTTGCTTACATGTGAGCAACACTACGTTGGTCATCCATCAGCTCATCGAGCGCTTGACCAGGAATCCATTTGTGATTCTGTGTTTCAACATCGTGTACAAGCCCTATCAAACAGTGGCTTCAGAGAATAACTTTGCTTAGCGTCATGCATAGTTGCAACGGATGATGACCATTTGTTTAGATTTTAAATGGGCTTTTAAGTGGATCATTTATTTAATGTGCAAGGGTGTTCCGCATTTGATGCGAACATACTTTATACTAATACTTCTGGATGTGTTAGATTCTACACCTTTTCGCTCAAGGATTTCGAAACCACTAGTTGTGTCCAGGAAGTGCTCAATTTCTCTTTTTTTCAAATTTATGGTTACGATTATTTCAGAATTCTGCAACTTCTGGAGTTCATATTGTACAAGATGGTAAGCTTTTCGATTTGGCATACGCTTTTGATTGACAAGCAGATGCATAGTCTGTGTTAAACAACCTCCCGGTTGTTATGAGGCGAGCTCCCAACGATTGAAATAACCCGAATTGCTGATTGTCCGGAAACTACTATTGATAAGTATTGACAAGCCTGATCCAGGCAAAGTGCCGCACACTCGGACTACACGTGAGCGTAGTTACTATTGCTAAGTGAAAGCATTCGAACTCACTGATGGGTTTGGACGTTGATGAATGTTTCCCATCATTATCGACCGACATTCTAGAAACATCGATGTTATAAAAGTAGTATTCAGTCTATTGTGATGGACTCCAGATTTGTGCTTCATGATGATTCGGGTGCAAATAAATCGTAATTTTACGATCGATTGGTCTTTCGCCACTCTACGTTGGTGGACTACATTTTTTGGATCGACTTGGTTAAGTGTCCCTTCTTGTTATTAACGATCATTAGGAGTGTTTTGCACTTTTCAAGTACAGTGGTCTGCCGCATGACACTGATTTACCAAACAATATTTTACTACTTGAGTGTCAGGCACTGGAAACTCAGGATGTATTCACATATCTCAAAATTTGCCCCAATAATGCGGCATCGATAGATGGGATCGTGGTGGCTAGCTCCACTTGAAACTGTTTCAAAACTAAGGCTAGTTGCGGTCTCGCTGCAAACATTTCATTAGTTTGAGTGGATGATAGGTTGTTAACACAAGCTACAAGGACGATGCTTAGATGATGTTGCTCCACACATTCACGCAACTTGATTACTGTGTGTTAATTTATTTTTAAGCATAATTCCGAAAACCCTGTGGCATTAATAGTGACGTGCAATGGATAAAAACTTGTCGAAGGCCGTACCGAAATAGGTAGTCGAATGTAAGATCAAATGTTGGTAATCGGAGGATCCGTCATCGAATGATTGACAATGGCGCCAAAATATAGCTTCGTGTGCATTGCATCAAGACATGATGAACCCAATCTCCAAGAGATGGTAGGTAGCTCGAACCCGGTACATTTGTGGAAAAATGAACATTGAGCTTGCAATTTGAATTCCTATTATGTGCGCCTTATAGTCCGAAAAATACGGTAGTTGCCTAATGCAGTTATTTGAATTATCAGAGTCCACTTCGCAAAAGAATAAACAAAATATTTCAAGCTTTTGAAATTCGTGTTTTTTAGTCTTCTAGTGAAAATATGTTCTGGGATATTTGCTCGTTCAAAATTCACTGACTGACAGCTAAAACCATGCGATCATTCATCCGTACGTAGGTAACCTCACTCCGGAGTCATTCATAGTACGTTGCAAACGTAAAATCGCTGTGCAGTTACTAAGAGTATCAGTAACAGCCGAATAGATGCGGCATTCCGCTTGACTCTAGACTTGCGGACCCACGTTACGGAATTTTCGATTAGCTTACTAATGAAAAAGCAACCAATTACTTAAGGAACTATAATGATAAATAGATTGAATATACTGGCTCATTGAACCTTATCTTATTGTCTCCCCTCTGATGATGACAAACAGCCAGAATCTGTTTGTGGGATATAAGTGCAAGAGGTATGAGCCACAAAAACTGTTCAGACGAATAGAGAATCAAGCAGTTGCACAAAAGTAACACTGACTCGTAGATTTCTGTGCATTTTCACAAACAAACTCTATTGCTTCCATATGGAACGAATTGTCCCATGCCTGCTGGACGGTGATCTGCCAACACCAGTCAAACAGCCGATTAGACTCTATAGTCACGTAACAAGGTGCGGAGTATGAGATCGTCATGTACTTGCGATGTACACCCATGGTCGACATCGAACAGAAGAGCCTAACAATAAAAACTGAACACTCAACAGTGCGTTTAATCAATCAAACCTTAGGTTCTTGTCAACAGTTACAAAAATCAGCAGCAAACGAGAGAAAGACGCCACAGGAAACGACAAAACATGCTGAACCGGCTGTGCATACGGTAAAAGTCTAATGGACTTCAAGCTACCGGTATTGTCACCTCTTATTCACAGGGTTTTGACTAGCCATGATCTAGCAGAAAGTAGAACGTTTACACTGAAATTAAGTTCGACAAATATCCAGGAGCTTTTCACTGCATCTTAGAAACAGAAGGCAATATATACTGATCGTTTATATACAGCGGTTACTAGTGAAAAATGTGAAGTTTTACAGGAGTTTATTGAAATACATACATACATTTTGTGAAGAAAGAACATGGTGATATCGCCCCGACATATTTTCACTCGTTTTCTTTATCTTCTCGTTTTGTCAAACATTTTTCTGCTGAAAATTAGGCATTAACTTGCAACTCACTTTCTAAACGCTTGGCTTTCTTTTTCTGACGTTTCAGACGCTTCTTCGCAGTCTTAGCTTCAGCTTGTGCATCCAAAATTTTCTGTCGCTCCTGATATTCTTTGTTTAATTTATCTTCCTCCGCCATTTTCTCAATGGATTCCAAACGCGCATACTCACGCCTTCTGATTCCACGATATATATGGAAATCACCGCTACCGACCCCAGCGGCAGATCCTTTTTTCTCGAATAAATTCAAAACAACATACCCCACACGTTACGGACAAATTCAGGTGGGGGCTTGACATCTTTCGAACTGAGTAATTGAGGAGAGACTATGGCTTCCTCCTAAAAGATAGATAAGCACTGAAGAAAAACATACGGGATGTGCCATGAACCGTTCGATATCTCTTCTAACGAAATCGTAAACACTCATTTTCTTGTATTCTCCGCGTTTTATACCTTCTGGGTCTTCTGTTATGATGTTATCATCGGTGTCCGGCTTGCGATAAATGGACATTGATAAGCTAAAAAGAGAGTCGTATGATCGTGCATGAAATATTTGGTCCATGAAAAAGGGTATTTAAAATAGTAGCTCAGAATTTAAATTGATAATACGTTGTTTGACCCCACATTTTTGCTCTATGTTCATAAGATAATGAAAGGGCAGTTTGAAAAAAGGAATTAAGAAAGTGGATAATAGAAATAAGGTCCATTGAGTTTAGCGACTCGTGACAACGGAAATATAAAAAGTGAAATTGACAACATTAAAGAGCATCCTTGAAGCTTAGCGAATTTTCAGCCTATTTCATTTTCTACCAGTGCAAGTAAAATCAGTTTGAATTTTCGCCACTGCTAATACGCCGCGATAGAGTTACCTTAAAGTTTTGTTGTTGTTTGTCACATAAACTGCCAACACATATGATTAAATAAGTTTATGATACACCCTATGAGGCTATCCATCAAAAGCGGTGGGATTGAACGATTTTATTAAGGTGAAAATCGATGAGACGGTTGAAAGATGAGGGATAAACGGCTTCAAAAAAGTGTGCATGATTGCGAACTCAGATGGAGAAAAAACAATAGCAGCATGCACGTCTGCTCTGTTGATGCAACAATGTGAGCTCATGTCCTCGGAGGCGAGTGCTATCAGAAAGAGCGAATAGGGGTTTGAGGTGGGAGATGATGACGGTGAAAGGTGACGGGCATAAGTTGCTACAATAAAAAGCATTTCTTATTTTACGAAATCATAAGACTGAATCAGCTAGTAATGCTTGTGGGCTGAGACACTGTCAGGTTGCCCAGGTCTAAACAGAAAAAGCCTCACTAATAACCTATCCAAAGTAGGCACGCACGTCTTCCCCGCAATCAGATATCGCAGTAGTTAGTTACGTCCAAAATTCATCTTCAATGGCGGTCTTGCAATAAGCGTCTTCTTGTAGTGTTTGCTTAACCTTGTATGTTGTGTTGAGGAAATATTATTTTCCGCAAAAACTCAATATAACCTTTGAAACCTTTTGAATGTATGATTTTCGATTCTGATTGGTCTACTTGTCAGCCATATTGTGTTTCGCCATCAACTGTGTATAAATACAGACGAGCCGCAGCCTAATCGACCTTTTGGTCAGAGACGGTAAAGCTCTTTGCCTGAAAGGTCCGCTTTTGTGTTAGCTACGCGTAGTGTTGGGTTTAGTTAACCAATAGTGACTAATTGCATGAAAGTTTTTAGTGTTAAGCATTTGGATAATTATTACTTGGGTTCTACTCTGGTAAAATATAACAGTTGTCAGGTAGAGTGACGAGGAAAGCTTGTTATGATATATGGCAGTGAAAGCCTCCAGGAAGCTGTCGTGTTGATCTGGCTCTACTTGCTCACGAAACTTGATTGAATGCATATTCCATTCGAGATGTAGGCACCTCATCCCAGTTTGTTTGTACTTACTTTTACTTTACTTCTGTGCGACTATCTCCTCCTGGAGGATGAGTTGGCTTCAATGAAGAGTCTTGGGAATTTCGGCACAAAGCGGCGTCCCAGCACTACTCGGCATTTTTTCGAGTCAGCTTTTCTATCCTTTGCACAACAAAGTACGACCTGCAAGGCAGTAAAGAGTTGCCCGAAAGAGGTGGTGTGCACCAACTAACCGTCTACGAGACTCTACTCCAGATTTTTCCTCATAGTTTTCTCCCGAAGCCTTTCTCGCTATCGGGTATCCCGCAAGACAGCGGAGGTTTAAAATCCGGGTTTTTCACCCCGTAGATGAAATGCCCTCCGGGGCTAACGACCTCCATCTGTTGGTAGAAGCAGTTCCGCCGGGGAGCCACTCGTGCAGGCCAGAAGCTAGACTTGGTTTTCAGCGGCTATTTGAGACGCGCGCCATAATGGATCATTTTATTGACAGTGGGAGCTTATATCCGCTTCCACCCCCGGCTATGACAACCTTTGTTTGTGCTTATACTTTTATAGAATCCTTAGGTATTTCAGTCTCACCCTTCCCTATCTTTTAGGATTTTACCTTTTTCACGGTTGTATGGCAGTTAAGCACTACACCAACAACCGTCTGTTCTGAGAGGACATAGAATCAACGGAAAAGCGCATAACAAGTCGAAAGGTTTGAACCAGTAACGTCTTCATTATCATGGGCAGCATTGCATCGGTTTCAAGTATCGAGTGAATAACTAATATACAACCATGACATGTTAAAATCATGAAAAAGGCTGTGAAGACAACTGGACGTATCGAAGATTAGACACAAACTCACTAAGATAAGGTTTATACAGTTCTAATGAAACATGAATTCAATCCTTTCTTGTGAACGAGTAGTGCTACATGAACATAACAGCTTCTTTGTGGCTTTTACTGTCACGCATCTTAACAAGCTATCCTCGCCACTTCACTTGACAAAATACAGTAATAATTAAACACTTCACGAATATGACTACAAGAGGGTCACTGGTAATGATTTTGAGCATCATCATCATAGACAGCATTACACCGGTAACGCGTGCCGAATGCTTAACTGCCACACAACCATGAAAAAGTAAAAAAAACAAGGGAAGGGTGGGACTTAAATAGCTACGGATTCTATAGAAAAGTAAGCACAAACAAACTGGGAAGAGGTGCCTACACCTCGAATGGAACATGCATTAAACAAGTTACGTAAATGAGTAGAGCGATATCAGCATGGCAGCTTCCTTGCGGCTTTCACTGTCATGCATCATAACAAGCTTTTCTCGTTACACCGCTGACAACATACAAGGTTAAGCAAACACTCCAAGAAGATGCTTAGTGCAAGACCGCCATTGAACACGGTTTCGGGACATATCCTGAAGCGCAAATAGCCATTGCGATATCCGATCCCAGGAAAACAGCCTGGAAGACGCACTGCGCCGACTTTGGAAAGGTTACTAGTAAGGGTTTTTAGCTGCCCATGCCACGTGACGTCTTGGCCAACGCAAGATTTACGCCAATCAGTTTGTGGCGTCGCAAAAAGCATCCGTTTCGGAAGTCGGTGGTCCGGCATCCGTAAAACGTGACCCGACCAGCGTAACCTATGCAGGTTGATCTGCTTCTCTATACCAACATTACTACCGAACAACTTATTTCGGATAGCATCGGTGCGTATGCGATTGTAACAGCTAACTCCTAGAATGTTGCGGAGACATCGGCTGTCAAATACTTGGAGACGCTGAATGTGTTATTTACGTAAGGTCGAGGTTTCGCACCCATACAGTAACACAGCCCGAACTGTCGCTTTATGAACTCTACCATTGAGTAACAGAGGCAGTCCTTTCTGACGTCAGGGGTGACCTAGGTTGCGGAATGCTACGGTCGCTTTAGAAATGCATGCCGAGACATTATCATCTAACGATGCAGAATTATTGATACAACTAGCAAGATATGTAAAACGATCTACAATTTTAAGCGCATGATTGTCAAGTAATAAAGTGTTGTTTTATAAGTCGATGTCAAGCAGCAGAACACTGCACTTAGAGGGTGCAAAACGCATTCCAAATGCGGGCACAATACTAGATAGCTTGTTCAGTATCGCCTGTGCATCTGTGTATGAGTCGAAGAACAGAACTATATAATCAGCATAATCCAAGTCGATAAGCTTGACGCCTGGCATTATGTGAACTCCGAAAGCTGGGGCACCGTGGTTGCACAATTCCATGATGGCATCAATTAAAAAATTGAACAAAAGCGGAGAAATCGGACATCCTTGTCGAGCACCACTTGTGGCGCGGAATTTGGGTGAGAGTTCGTTGTAAACCTTAACGCATCCAGATGCATGAGCATAAAGTGCACGTAGTATGTTGACATACTTTTGCGGAATGCCTTTGCACAGCAAGGTGTTAAACAGGACATTTCGACCTACTGAATCAAATGCTCCTTTGAAGTCTAAAAAGATGGCTATTGTTGGCTGTCGATAAGTTTGCCGCAGGTTCTAGATCAAAACCTTTGGATGAAAGCCCGGACCACATGACAGTGTATCCTAGTCAGACATGGTGTGGGACATCAACGTAATAGACGTTAGGATCACAGCGAGATTTGGCCTCGTATGAGCTGGCGTAGAGATACATCACATCCAATGCCCTCAGTAATCTTCTTATTAAAGCTGGGGTTCGGAAAATGGAAAACTGTATCATTCATTTATTAAATTTATACGATGAGCATATGTATATTCATATTACCACAAGACGGTATGTACGTACTTCATCGGTGGCCATCAACTGAAATTAGTTGAGATTAAAGGTGACCTGGGCTACAACTGCGACCCGTTCGCTTAAAACCAAAGCTTTTTCACGGGTACCCTGATTGCGAGCTATTGGAGGCTTGAACGAAATGAACATGAACCCGTACTTCTCGCCGCTCCGTAGAGCTCGGTTTATACGTAAGAGAAATTTTTTAATCCACTGCTTAACGAGAGTAACGCCGAAATGCCGCACATTCTTAGCGTACAAGAATTGATGCATTTCTTATTTGAACGACTCGCCGTTATTTCCGTGCCTAGTCTGATGGGATACCCTCGATGCTTTTGAGGGCATTGGCAGGTATTATACGCAAACCATTGGATATGATCTTCCATCTATTTTTGCAGTTTGGTAGATTACCGCGAAATTGACATCATCAAACCAATGAATAATGGCGGTGAAACCAGAGATCCGGCCAGTTACCTTCACATCGATAGTTCAGAAAACTCTGGAAAGATTGACGAAAAGTCATCTACAAGATTTGTTCGCTGCAACCGGGCAGTTTACATCTCCCTAACACGGTTTTACGAAACTACGCCATTACTGGTGTGCTGAATTTAATCCGGGCAACCTAGTAGTCACTGTCTTCATTGATTTCAGTAAGGCTTTGACCGTGTCCCATTCAAACGTCTGCTGAGCATGTATTGTGCTCTTGGTGTAAATGGACCTGTTCTAAATGGTATCCCACCGAAGCTGTACTGCCACACCACCGGCAGAGTCAAAGCCTATGGTGATTTATCCAAACAGTTTGCCATTTCCAGCGGGGTTCGTCAAGGATGTCCGATCTCCCCATTCCTATTCAACTTTGCGATTGACGATGTCATGCAGGCAGCAACAGCCCAGCTACCGAATTGTGGGATCGACCTGCTCCCCGGTCGACGAGTTATGGATCTGGACTATGCTGACGACATTGCTCTCCTCGGAGAGGATGCTTGCGCCATACAAAGCGCTTTGGATCTACTAGTTGATCAGTTGTCGCTGTATGGATTACATTTCTCTCCGTCAAAATGCAAAGTGTTCCTACAGGATTGGACAGACCCAACACTTGATTTGACGATCGAAAACCATAAACTGGAAGTGACTGACAGATTCACCTACCTAGGGAGCTGCATCACCACTGGGGGCGATATCGAAGCTGAAATCACAGCACGGATTGCAAGAGCACGCCATGCTTTCGCTGGGCTACGGCATCTGTGGCGCCGACGCGATGTTGGATTACGCTTGAAGGGCAGAGTGTACCAGGCCACCGTACGAGCAGTTCTACTGTATGGCTGCGAGACGTGGACGCTGCGACAAGCCGATAGTCAACGATTATCGACGTTTGATCATAGCTGCCTGCGGAGTATAGCTCGTTTAAGCTGGCAACAGAAAGTCAAAAATGATGACGTCAGGAAGGCAGTCCTCGGCGATCGCTCTGTGCCACTCTCCGATCATATATCCATGTGCCAGCTGAGATGGCTGGGGCACGTTCTCCGTATGGATGATCGACGCCTTCCTCGCCTAGCTCTTTTTGCTCTCGCTGGACCTGATTGGAAACGTCGCCGTGGCGGACAAAGGAATACCTGGCGGAAGACCCTCAAGCGTCTAACAGCCCCACTAGCCATCGTGGGAAGATAGCGCTTACCCGGATGGGGTCCGAAGGACCGTGAAGATATCTGGCTGATAACACTCAGTGTGATGGCAAAAGAAAGGAACCAGTGGCGTGAATCCTGCTGTGCTTGTGTTCCCGTTTATCAGTGACCCTCCTTATTCCAAAAAAGATCAAAAACGGCATGTGTAAACAGACAGACCAAAAATCCCCTTTTTTCTTTCCTTCTTCATATACCTTCTTTATGGTATACTTGTTGGCACATCGTCTGTAAAGACTTGTGTGATAATAATAATAATAATAATAATAAATTGGATTGAAGATTCCTGACTGACCGTTATACACAAGTCAAGGTTAACGGAGTTGAGTCGCCCTTACCCGTCTAACTTCCGGGGTTATCCAGGGATCAGTTCTCGGATAGCTAGTTTTCAAAGTGTATGTGATTGTCATGGTTGTATGTTAATTCGGTCCACAGCTAAGCAGCACCAGATGATCCATTGCCTTCCATTTCGCTATGTGAACCCTGGTCAGTTGATTTAACGCCTCCGAGCAAAGTAGAAATCAAGCTCGGCATTGAGTCAATACAAAGATTCAAGGCAGCTGGTTCTGACGGATTGCCTCTAATTTTGTCCAAGGAGGTTTGCGATATCTTATTAAGCATACTAGTTGACCTTTTCCGTTAGATGTGGGACATGGAAAGTATTCCCCAGTGTTGGGGAGAATCTATCATCATACCCATTTTCAAAAATATTCATGCTTCATGCTCTAACCACAGGAAAATAAGCCCTACACCCGTCATTACCCGGCTTCTTGCTTCAATGTCTCCGGCGCATTATATCACACAGGAATCACGAATTTAAGAACAGCAAGCAGGATTTCACCCCGTTCGAGAATGTGTCGATCAAATATTCACTCTTCGGCAAGCCCTAGAACATCGACGCAGCCCAATGTAGCGATCGTTCTTGATTTTAAGGGTTCTTTGATCTGGTCGATAGGAACGCATTATTAAATACCTTATTATACAACGAAGACCCGCAACAGCATGTGAACATATTTCGGGCGCTTTATTCATTCAGTTCTTGAAGCGTTAGACTGTGCAACAGCGTGTCAGCTAGCCTTCTGTGGTCCGTCATGGGTGTCCAATTTTTCCATTTTTGTTCAATTTTGTAACCGACGCTACAACGGAGTGATAAAATGCAGTCATAAGAATACAGGGCGATAAGAATCTTTGTGATTTAGATTATGCTGGTAGCGTATTTCCCTACTTCAATTCTCATACGAATGCTCAGGATACTTTAGACCGATTATATAGTATCATGCCATCCTTCGGTATGCGCTTTGCACGATCCAAGTGCAAAGTTCAGTTTCCGGATACTGATCCGACCGAAACTGCGCTAAGCCTTAACAATGAAAAACTTGCGACTGTAGGCTGTTTTATCTATTCGGTTAGTTGCACTACTAGTAACGCGTATTTATATAAGATTTCAGTTCGCAATGCCAAATCTACGGTATCTTTTAGTAGCTTAGTTTATTTGTTGCGTCAAAGAGATCAAGGACAGTATATAGGGCTACAAAGAGTAAGTGATTTTACTCTAAGGTAAAAAGTATGCATGAAATCACAAGCCTGATCTAGGTAAAGTGCCGCACAGTCAAGTTAAAAGGAAGGTTGCACTTATCCGCCCATTTAGTCACATTCCAAGGATTGCGAAACATTCTTTATGCGGAGAGCTCAACATCCCAACCACATGTCGCTTAGTATTATGCTTGTGCTACGGATGTGCAATCGTACAGTACTTCTGTGCTGTGCGGCTAACACCCTGCTAAATTGATTGGCCACTGGCTAAAACAGGCTGGAGTCTCACTACCATTTCTATTTCTATTTCCCCCCTCATATCTGTCTAGGCCTAGGCAACCTGACAGTATGTTAGCCCACGTGCAGTCTGACTGTACGGCACTTTGCCTGGATCAGGCTTGTGCTTTCATACATACATACATATGTGCTACGACTTGTTGCTTATTCGTCGGATATTATTCATAATCAGAGACAGCATTCTTAACTGCCATAGAACAATGAAAAAGTAAAATACTAAAAGATGAGGAAGGGTGGAACTTGCATAGCTACAGATTATATTGAAAAGTACAAACAAACTGGGATGAGAAGCATTCACTTCGAGTGGAACATGCATTCAATCAAGTTTCGGTAATGAGTAGAGCCACATCAGCATGAGAGCAAGCAAACACACCAGGAAGATGCGTAGTGCAAGATCGCCACTGAACACGATTTCGGGACATAATACGAAGCGCAACTAACCACAGCGATATCTGATCGCGGGGAATCCAGCTGTAAAGACGTGCTACGCCGACCTTGGAAAGGTTACTAGGTTACTGCACGGATGTGCAATCGTGCAGCATTTCTGTGCTGTGCGGCTAACATCGTGCCAAATCGATTGGCCAGAGGTAGTGTGCTGCATGCTGAAACACGCTGGAGCCTCACTACCATTTCCGGTTATTTTTTCCTCATATCTGTCTAGGCCTGGGCAACCTGACAGTATCTTAGCCCACGTGCAGTCTCTGACTGTGCGGCACTTTGTCTGGATCAGGCTTGTGCTTTCATACCATACCATTCCATGTGACGGTTTGACCACCACGTGATCTAAGTCAATCGCGTCGCAAAAACTATTCATTTCGGAAGTCGGTGGTCCGGCATCTGTAAAACGTGACCTAACCACCACAACCTATGCATGCTGATTTGCTTCTCTACACCGTTACTACCGAAGAACTTGATTCGGAGTGAATCATTGCGTGTGGGATTTAACAGCTAACTCCCAAAATGCTGCGGAGACATCAGTTGTCAAATAAATGGACACGCCGAATGTAAGCTTTACGTATGCTCCAAGTTTCGAAACCATAAGGTAATGCAACCCTAACTGCCGCTTTGTAGAATATACAATTGTGATGATATTTTACCGTTCCTGTTTTCTATTACTAACTGTATTCCTATTTCGCACCTTAGTATTACCGTTTTATATTCCAGATTGCATACCTCGGTTTCTAGATTAAAGCCTAGTTATCGGGCCTTCGTCTTTTGATATTCTTACAATCGGATCTAACATTCATAATCATAACAACAATTTCAAGCGCCTGATTTTCAAGTAATAAAGTGCAGTTTGATAAGTAGATGTTTTGCAGCAGAACATTTAATTTGGAAGGTGCAAAACGCATTCCAAATGCGGGCACAATAGTAGCTAGCTTGTTCAGTATAACCTGTGCATAAGTGTACAAGTCGAAGAGCAGAGCTATATCAGTCCAAATCAAGATGCTTGCCAACTGGCATTATGTAAACACCGAAAGCTGGAGTTCCTTCGCTGCACAATTCCATGATGGCATCAATTACAAAATTGAACGTAATAGGAGAAATCGGACACCCTTTCGAACGCCACTTGTGGTTGGAAATTTCGGCGAAAGGTCACTGTAAACCCTACCACATTCAGATGTTGATCATAAAGTTCACGTATCATGTTTGACAAATACTTTTGTGTACGTCTTTTGCACAGCAAGATGTTAAACAGCATTTCGATTGAATGATTCAAACACCCCTTTGAAATCTAAAAAGATGGCTATTGTCGGCTGCAGATAAGTGTGCCGCTGTTCTAAGATCTACGGAAGTGAAAATGTGGTCAACACAGCCACTGCCGGGACGGAGGTCAGCTTACTGCTCTCGGATCTGTGATTCCTTGTGCAATGTTAATCTTCGAAGGCATATAGACGGTAATAATCTCGTGATGATGGGAGTGATAATTATCCCAAGGTGCTTAAAGCAGCAACTTCTCACAACTTCTTGAATATCGGTAAATGTTATGATGGATGAATCGTCGATGTGAGATAATGAAAATAATCTTTATATTCGGGTCTAATTTATTATGAAAGAATGAGACATTCTGGGAATTTTCTTCTCAATACTCGGGGATAACGCGCAGTTGCTAAAATTGTGTTAACGCATAAAAAACTGTTAATATTTCGGATTTCAAATCGATATGGCAATATCGATTATCGAAACAAAAACGATAATTTCTAAGTTAATGGATGAAAATGGTACAAACATAAGTATGTACAAATCGCAGATCAATGCAAGCATCGATGGAAATGGAAATACATTCGAAAAGAAAGTGATATTACAAGTTGTTACAAGATGTTTATTGGCTATTTTATAGAGTTCAATAATATTATCACCCGTGAGTCGCTGTAGAATCTTAAACGCTTCTATTTGATCGCCTCGCAGCGGCCGTTTTTTTAGTGAGAACAGATGGATGTCCTTGAGTCTTGCTTCAAGGTCAACGTGGAATTTCGCTCCGTCATTTTTATAACATTTTTTATTTAGGTTTTCAACATTACATTACTGACAATGGTTCTCCGTGGCTCGAAAACTGTTCGTCGTAACTCTTCAACTACATCAAATCAACCAATTACTCGTAAGAAATCTCAGGAATCCAAAAGCTCACCGGGACTTGCCGTTTGCGGTGAAACCGGATGTTCAACTTCGGTTTTAGAAGGAATAGAATGCAGCATTTGTTGTTCCTGGTTTCATTCTGGTTGCTCAGGTTTGACGCCTGCTGATTTCATTGCCCACCAAAAAAATTCAACTATGCTATGGTTTTGCAAAGCCTGTACAGACAACCCCATTGTCCGTTTTCTGCATAAACTGTTAGCTCAACAATCGAAAAAAATAGCATCCCTTGAAAAGCGACTGAGCCAAGTAGAGGGAATAAATGTTTCTTCAAATTCTCAACCGTTGCTGATTGAAAAAATCGCACCTCATCCCGTTCCCACATTCGCGTCATTAGTCGCGGGAAACACACCAGCAACCGAAAGAGATGTTCCTCTTTCTACTCATGTGAATTTCACAGCAGCGAAGAAAATAGCCCCAAAGGTAAGCTCCCGTTCCATAGAGGCGTTAACCGTGATATGCACCAATGTGCCGGAAGCGACTTCACCCTGTTTTAAAACTCGACAAGCGCAAGATGCGCAACAATGGCGGACCGTATGTGAGTCATTGAAAATTTCTTCAGAGGCTGAGAATATTGTGCGTTTGTCCAGACATCCGAAATCAGTACATATTGGCGAGCCTAGACTGCTGCGCGTCACGCTTAAATCCTTGGTAGATGTTGAATCCGTTTTGCTTTCTGCATACACCTTGCGCAACGGAACCTCATCCATTCGTATATTTCCGGACGTGTCATGGATTGAACGGCAAGCTAAGAAGGAAGTGAGCTTCAATTGGAAACAAGATAACGACAAGAAAAGCATCTTTATTCTTGGAGTTCCGGAACTAAATGACGCGGATGCCAATAAAAACACCATTCATGACTGCGAACAATGGCGTTTCATACAACAACAAAGTAAAATAATTGATACTTTGACTATTGGTTTGAAACGATTGCCTGCCTCACCTACCTAAAAGGGCTCAGGGCCCCGTATACTCAAAGTTACTCTCCAATCCGAATCCATGGTGAGCGATGCGTTACAAAGTTGGTATCAACACAAACGTTTTGCGCCTTCCGAGATCCGCCTCCGTTCTGCCCTTGATAAAACGCGAAGTGGCAAACTTCAAAGTGGTCCTATCGGTGATATAGTTTGTGTCTCAAAAAACTTAACTCCCAAGCATCCTCTAAGCACAGCGGTACCTCCCTCTCCTGACGTATCTGCACCATTCTCAGAGGATATGCGCCTTGCACCCACGGAGGTTCGACTTCGCTCCGCAGTCGACAAACCACAGCCTCGTCTACAATCACCAGTCGCGTCGAATGGAGACCAATCTGCTAGCGAATTACACACGACTGTTTCAAAAAACTCCCAGGAGCCGGCTTCATCGGGGCCGGTGGAATAAGTGCACCTCCAGTAGCCGACTCCCAATTACTGCATCAAAAATATTTAAAATGCTGCTATACAAATGCCAGAGGTTTTTTTACAAAACATTCTGAACTAAATCTCTTGAATTTAGCCGAAAATTTCGACCTTATTGCGATAACAGAAACGTGGCTCACCACAGATGTATTATCTTCTGAAATCGCCTTGTCCGGAATGCAACTTTTTCGTATGGATCGTCCATCCAAAGGTGGTGGTGTACTCCTCTACGTTAATCAAGCTCTCTCCTGTGAACTGGTTGATGATGAGAGATTACCCCACACCGATACCCTTTGGTGCCGCCTCAAATTACAAAGAAGTGATTCTGCACTACTTGCCGTAATCTACCGTCCCCCAAACACATCGGAAGAAAGTGACCATTGTTTGCTTACTTGTATCCGGAATTTCTTATCAATGAACTTTACCCACATGTTAATTATGGGCGACTTTAATTCACCTGGTTTGTCATCAGGTACCACGGTTCACAACTTTGCAAGAGATTTTCTGGAAGTTATTACCTCTCACCCGTTGTACAATCACGTACTGGACCCCACCCGCTATAGTGGAAGCTCCAATGCATCAACTCTCGATCTAATCTTTACCAATGAAGAGCATATGATATCCAACTTGGTTACGTATCCCCCACTAGGTAAAAGTGACCACGTAATCTTATGTTTTTCATATATCTCGTACGCTCATTATCCAAACAATCGTGTACAAAAACAGCGATATGTGACCGATTATCGTCTTTTATCCGAACTTGTCTCTGCTAACAATTGGACTGTGCCCGAAAATTTGGGACTTGACGCCTGCTGGACCGAGTTTGTGACGAAATGGCATGCACTCTTGGATATTTGTACATTCGAAAAGCCATATGCACCGCAGCGCAGAAGTGCAGAAATTCGAAGCAGAACTAGAAAAGTAATTGCACTACGTAATGAAGCTTGGTACAAGTATACTACATGTCCCACTCCTTCCAGCTGGGAATCATATCGACGTTTGCGGAACCATAGCGTTTCTCTCAAGCGGCAAGATCGATACTTATATCAACGCAGCCTGACTGATAAGTTCGTGCAGAACCCAAAACTCCTGTACCAGCATATAAACAGCAAAAGAAAAGTAAAAATCGGCATACCACCTCTTCAATCTTCGAGAGGGTTAACTGCTACGTCCGTTGACGCAGCGAATGCACTCCGGACGCACTTCGAACCTATCTTTCAGGTAACACAAGGTCCACTACAGCTACGCCAAATTTCAATAATCCCCCACATTTCAACCAATCTTTTTACCCCTGAGATTGTTCATCGAAAAATACTATGCATGCGCCAAAACGCCTCCCCGGGGCTCGATGGGATACACCCAAAAGCTTTAATTGCCGCAGCGCCCATAATCTCAGACTACCTAGCAGCCTTATTCCAGCGTTCTTTGGACGCCACAGAAATACCGCAACAATGGAAAGACGGACTTATCACCCCTATATTTAAATCCGGTGATCGCACAATGCCGAGCAATTACCGCCCAATTACCCTTCTTCCAATTATTTCCAAGATTATGGAGAGTATCCTGGCCGACGCAATAATGAATCACCTGGAAACAAACAACCTTCTCACATCGGAACAACACGGGTTCCGCAGCCATCGTTCATGCACCACAAACCTCATACTTGCGCGCGATGACTGGACCAAAGCAGTTGATTCCGGCTTAGGGGTAGATGTTGTTTACCTCGACTTTTCCAAAGCCTTTGACCGTGTTGACCATAATATCCTCTTGCACAAGCTCCAGTTTTATAAAATTGGTGGTCCCCTTCTGGCATGGATAGAAAAATTCCTGCAAAATCGAACTCTTCGTGTGCGTGTCAGGCAATCCCATTCGGAGAGCTTCACAGCGACCTGTGGTGTCCCACAGGGATCCGTACTAGGCCCACGATTGTTTCTCATTTTCATCAATGATATCGGGTTAACAATAAAGTCACCATTTCTTATGTTCGCGGATGACATCAAGCTTTGGCGACATCAGCAGACATCAGATGACCACGACAAATTGCAGGCCGATCTAGATGTGCTACACAAGTGGTCATCTGAAAATCGCCTGAATTTTAATACATCTAAGTGCCATACTCTTTCACTGAGAATTAAATCACCAGTTCCGTACACCCTTGGAGGGGAGCAACTACAAAATGTCGAGAGCGAAACGGACCTTGGAATCATTATGCAGCGGGACCTAGGCTGCTCTCGTCATTGCTGCAAGGCTGCAGGATCGGCAAACCGAAATCTAGGATTTCTTAAACGAGCCTTCGGACATTTTCACGCACAGATCCTGCCACGTTTGTTGACAGCCTATGTTCGTCCATCGCTGGAATACTCTGTCTGCGCATGGAGTCCATGGCTAAAGAAGGATATACAGCAACTGGAGCAACCTCAACGCAGAGCTACCAAGTTTATTCGAGGTTTGTCCAGTACAGCATATGAGGAACGTCTGAGAAGATGTAATCTCTTTTCCCTGAAATACCGTCGTCTGCGGGGAGATCTGATTTTCACATTCCGTGCACTTACTGAAATCAATCATCCATGCAGGAATATGTTTATCTTGTCTCCTCTTGTCAATCACCGTGGACATAATCTCAAGCTCTCACACCAAATCAGCCGGTTAAATTGCCGCAGTAATTTTTAACGCTTCGAATTACGCGAGTATGGAACGCACTGCCGGCAACCGTTGTAAACTCCCAATCAGTCTCAACCTTTAAACAACGCTTGGACACACACATGAAAGGGTATGTTTATTCTGCGTGACATTTTTTTCTTCTGTATTCACACCGATTATAATGCGTTCCAAGTTTCCCACTCTTTCAGACTCACTATTTCCCGTGTCTGGAGTCGATCTCCTACCCGTACAAATGCCACAAGAATCCCGGAAAGGTCTAACACAACCCCGAAGCCTCCCTATTCTCAAGCTACCGCCTAGCGAACTCGGGAAGACGCAACTCCAAAGCGAGTGTGGCCCGCTATAAGGCCTCCCCGCACCCATACTGATTATACCGACCAATTTATTCCCTCGAACCCCACTATGACGTTTTTTCTTTCTTCATCCTATTTTTTCGATCCACTGTAAACACATCCTGTGGTTATTTGAAGCTATGTGCTTATTTTACCATAAATATACTATTGAACATAAATAACTAACATTTTTCCAGTCTTTTCTCCCCAGCTTGCAAGCATCAACGTTGCTCACGCCAAAGCAACCGTCCGCAAGTCCGTCATGCACTGGAGGACGTGGTGGGAATGTGTCTTGGGCTGACACTTCTCCCTATAAAAAACCACAAATGCCCAATCAAGGTGTATGCTATACGCAAACATGGCCCGCTATAAGGCCTATTTGCCTCTGTTTTTCTCATGTATACTTTTTAGCACGCTTTATGCGACCCTCTGTACACACTACCCAGTGGTTTCTTACAAGCTATCAGCTTTTATTACCACAATAAAACTATTGACTATTAATGCTAAATTACCTAAAACAATAGTCAATAGTCAATAGTCAATAGTATATTGTGGTAAAAAAAGCGACAAGCTTAAAAGAAAACCACAGGATGTTGTACACATGGATTCGAAAGTTCAGGGTTAAAATTAAGGTCCGAATGAAGAAAAACGTTGGTACTGTAAGGGATGGGGATGCGAGCACCACAAAACTTTGGTTGATCAATAGATCAATAGTCAATAGTTTATTACGGTATAAAAAGCGGGGAGCTTGTACAAAACCGCAGGGTGGATTGTGCGGTGGATCGAAAAGAAAAGAATAGTAAAATGTTCGAGTTTCCAAGGCCTTATAGCGGGCCACATTCGCGTTAGCCTGCACCATCAGTGGATTTTTGTGGCATTTGGACAGGTAGGGCGTCAACCCGGGACACCGCTACCCACCACATCCTCCGGAACAGGGTCAGATGAGACTGCGTGCGCTTGGACTTCCGATACTGTGATCTGGAAGAGCAATGAAACTGGAGAAGTGTTTGAGGGGTAGTGACGAAAATGCAAATGGCACAGAAAGAGAACTTACCGTTGCCACGAGGGGGTATTAGTGTCTTGGGAGTGGGAGATTTCATGGAGGTGGGAATCGAGGAGACCCTTGAAAGAACCGAAAGAAGCGGATTCAAAGAGCTTGCATGGAAGAGCATTCCATGGACTGCAGACTCGCACCGAGAAAAACCTGCGGCGACATTCAAGTCGACTTTGCTGATGTAGCAATTTAAGTCCATGTCCTCGGAGATTTGTGCTGATGGATGGGACGAGTAGGGGGCTGCATGGATGGGAGGGGTCGCTCAGTATCCGGTATGTAAGTATCATGTCTCCACGGAGAAGACGGTACGTAACGGAGTATGTGTTTAAACGGCGTAATCTCTCCTCGTATGGCAAGTGACGCATACCGCGGACAAGCTTTGTCGCACGCCGTTGGGCGTTTTCGAGGAGTGACATGTCCTTGCATAGCCACGGCCGCCAAGCCTGCACTGCGTATTCCAAGTGTGGCCGGATGTAAATGTTCAACAGAGTCGGGAAGAGAAACCCGTCGAACTTGCCGAGGGCGCGGCGAAGTAGGCCTGTGCTGCGGTTGGCTGCAGCTGCTGCGCGTTCGCATTGTTCTGTGCAACCAAGGTCTTGCTGAATGATAAGTCCAAGATCCTTTTCTTGCCGAACGCGTTGCAGTGTTGTTTGCCCCAAACGGTAGGTAAAACAAGCTGAGTGACGGATGGGGAGAACGCTGCACTTGGATGCGTTGAATGGAAGATAGTTTCGTGAAGACCAACAATGTAGGCGATCTAAGTCGTCTTGTAAGACACGGGAATCATCAGACGATTTAAGAGAGCGCCAAAGTTTGACATCATCAGCAAAGAGGAGGAACGGGGATTCAATGTCTTGTCCTATATCGTTGATGAAGATAATGAAGAGTCTTGGACCAAGAACCGAACCTTGCGGCAAACCACACTTGATTGGAAAGGGGGCTGAGTAGCAGTCGCGCACACGAACACAGAGAGAGCGATCGCATAGGAAGTATTTCATCCATGATACCAGGGATGATCCAACGCCGTAGGAAGCGAGTTTAAGGAGAAGGATGTCGTGATGCACACGGTCGAATGCCTTGGAGAAATCCAAAAATATAGCATGGACACCAGTGCCTTCGTCGACGGATTTCGTCCATTCATCTCGTGCGAGAAGCAAATTAGAGGTGCACGAACGTTTGGCCCGAAAACCGTGTTGCTGTTTGATTGAAATCCGATTCGTTTCGAAATGTGAGACAATGCGGTCAGAGACTATGCTCTCCATGACTTTAGAAATCACTGATAACAGCACGATAGGGCGATAATTAGCAGGATCGGACCGGCAGCCGCCTTTAAATATAGGGCTTACAACACCCTCCTTCCAGGCTTGTGGAATGGTAGCCGAGTCCAAACAACGTTGAAAGTAAGTCGCCAGTAAAGGAGATATATGTGCTGCGGCTACTTTCAGGATTTTGGGATGGATGCCGTCAAGTCCTGACGAGGAGTACTGTCGCAGACACAGAATCTTCCGATGAACTGCCTCAGGGGTGAACTTTATTTCCGGCATCTCTTGCACGTCGCGCGAGGGAAAAGAAAAGTGGGTAAGTTTCGCGGGATATGTAGGGTTAAAAATAGGAGCGTATTGTTGCGACAGCACAGTTGCAGCTTCCAAAGCGGTCGATGTGAGGCCGTGTGCGCTGACTAGGGATGGAATTCCTAGTTTGACCACGCGTCTTTGGTTCACAAGGTGGAACAAGCTTTTTGGGTTCTCCATAAACTTGTTGGATATATGCAATTCATATTGGGTCTTGTCTTGGCGACTGAGGTATGTACAATAGTTTCGCAATGACCTGTAGTTTTCCCAGTCATTTTTGTTTCTTCCTGTCCGATAACATCGCCATGCCAGGTTTCGCTGTGCTATGGCTTTCTTCGTTCGGCTGCGAAGGAATGAGCCCGGTTTCTTATGATGAAAAGGCTTCTCGTGGCTGGCAGCGCGCAGCAAAGCGTGCCAGTTAGTGAGAAACGTGGCCCAA
>JACCGJ010007474.1:0-41153 GCA_013407085.1 Atriophallophorus winterbourni
CGCTGCCAGCCACGAGAAGTCTTTTCATAAGAAACCGGGCTCATTCCTTCGCAGCCGAACGAAGAAAGCCATAGCACAGCGAAACCTGGCATGGCGATGTTATCGGACAGGAAGAAACAAAAATGACTGGGAAAACTACAGGTCGTTGCGAAACTATTGTACATACCTCAGCCGCCAAGACAAGACCCAATATGAATTGCATATATCCAACAAGTTTATGGAGAACCCAAAAAGCTTGTTCCACCTTGTGAACCAAAGACGCGTGGTCAAACTAGGAATTCCATCCCAAGTCAGCGCACACGGCCTCACATCGACCGCCTTGGAAGCTGCAACTGTGCTGTCGCAACAATACGCTCCTATTTTTAACCCTACATATCCCGCGAAACTTACCCACGTTTCTTTTCCCTCGCGCGACGTGCAAGAGATGCCGGAAATAAAGTTCACCCCTGAGGCAGTTCATCGGAAGATTCTGTGTCTGCGACAGTACTCCTCGTCAGGACTTGACGGCATCCATCCCAAAATCCTGAAAGTAGCCGCAGCACATATATCTCCTTTACTGGCGACTTACTTTCAAAGTTGTTTGGACTCGGCTACCATTCCACAAGCCTGGAAGGAGGGTGTTGTAAGCCCTATATTTAAAGGCGGCAGCCGGTCCGATCCTGCAAATTATCGCCCTATCGTGCTGTTATCAGTGATTTCTAAAGTCATGGAGAGCATTGTCTCTGACCGCATTGTCTCACATTTCGAAACGAATCGGATTTTAATCAAACAGCAACACGGTTTTCGGGCCAAACGTTCGTACACCTCTAATTTGCTTCTCGCACGAGATGAATGGGCGAAAGCCGTCGACGAAGGCACTGGTGTCGATGCTATATTTTTGGATTTCTCCAAGGCATTCGACCGTCTACATCACGACATCCTTCTCCTTAAACTCGCTTCCTACGGCGTTGGATCATCCCTGGTATCATGGATGAAATACTTCCTACGCGATCGCTCTCTCTGTGTCCGTGTGCGCGACTGCTACTCAGCCCCCTTTCCAATCAAGTGTGGTTTGCCGCAAGGTTCGGTTCTTAGTCCAAGACTCTTCATTATCTTCATCAACGATATCGGACAAGACATTGAATCCCCGTTCCTCCTCTTTGCTGATGATGTCAAACTTTGGCGCTCTCTTAAATCGTCTGATGATTCCCGTGTTTTACAAGACGACTTAGATCGCCTACATTGTTGGTCTTCACGAAACTATCTTCCATTCAACGCATCCAAGTGCAGCGTTCTCCCCATCCGTCACTCAGCTTGTTTTACCTACCGTTTGGGGCAAACAACACTGCAACGCGTTCGGCAAGAAAAGGATCTTGGACTTATCATTCAGCAAGACCTTGGTTGCACAGAACAATGCGAACGCGCAGCAGCTGCAGCCAACCGCAGCACAGGCCTACTTCGCCGCGCCCTCGGCAAGTTCGACGGGTTTCTCTTCCCGACTCTGTTGAACATTTACATCCGGCCACACTTGGAATACGCAGTGCAGGCTTGGCGGCCGTGGCTATGCAAGGACATGTCACTCCTCGAAAACGCCCAACGGCGTGCGACAAAGCTCGTCCGCGGTATGCGCCACTTGCCATAAGAGGAAAGATTACGCCGTTTAAACACATACTCCGTTACGTACCGTCTTCTCCGTGGAGACATGATACTTACATACCGGATACTGAGCGACCCCTCCCATCCATGTAGCTCCCTACTCGTCCCATCCATCAGCACAAATCTCCGAGGACATGGACTTAAATTGCTACATCAGCAAAGTCGACTTGAATGTCGCCGCAGGTTTTTCTCGGTGCGAGTCTGCAGTCCATGGAATGCTCTTCCATGCAAGCTTTTTGAATCCGCTTCTTTCGGTTCTTTCAAAGGTCTCCTCGATTCCCACCTCCATGAAATCTCCCACTCCCAAGACACTAATACCCCCTCGTGGCAACGGTAAGTTCTCCTTCTGTGCCATTTGCATTTTCGTCACTACCCCTCTAACACTTCGCCAGTTTCATTGCTCTTCCAGATCCCAGTATCGGAAGTCCAAGCGCACGCAGTCTCAGCTGACCCTGTTCCGGAGGATGTGGTGGGTAGCGGTGTCCCGGGTTGACGCCCTACCTGTCCAAATGAAACAAAAATCCACTGATGGTGCAGGCTAACGCGAATATGGCCCGCTATAAGGCCTTGGAAACTCGAACATTTTACTATTCTTTTCTTTTCGATCCACCGCACAATCCACCCTGCGGTTTTGTACAAGCTCCCCGCTTTTTATACCGTAATAAACTATTGATCCTGTCTTCTACTATTGTTCTTGAAGGAATGTTATGAAAGCACAAGCCTGATCCAGGCAAAGTGCCGCACAGTCACAGACTGCACGTGGGCTAAGATAATGTCAGGTTGCCCAGGCATAGACACAAGGAATAGAATGCATCTATTTTTAATATTTATCAACGACACTGGTGGGTACGTCGAATCTCCATTTCTCCTTTTCGCGGATGACATCAAGATTTGGCGGGTCATCAACTCACCCAGCGATACCACGAAGCTTCAATTCGACCTGGATTCATTACACGCATGGTCTACGATCAATCGCTTACCATTCAACACGGGCAAATGCTACGCATTGCGCATTCGTCTTCCTGGCGACCCTGGCTATAATGTGGGTGGCAAGATGCTCGCTGTCACGATGCAAGAAAAAGATCTTGGGGTGATTATACAAAATGACTTGGGCTGATCTGCTCAGTGTAGTAGAGCTTCAACCGTGGCAAATAGAAACGCTGGGCTTTTAAAACGTGCGTTTGGAACAATCGATCTCCGTCTCTTTCCGTTTCTTCTTCAGGCGTACATCAGGCCACACTTGGAGTATGCTGTCTCCGTCTGGAAACCATGGTTGAAACGTGACAAGCACGCCCTAGAACAGCCGCAGAGACGTTCTGCAAAGCTTGTCAAGGGGCTTAGCTCCGTCAGCTACGAGGAACGTCTTACAACTATAATTATTCTCTAAAAACTATCGTCGTATCCGAGGCGATCTGATCCTTGTGTATCGGATATTGACAGAAGAAACTCACCCATGTAGAGGTATGCTTAAAATGGCCCCATATTCAGCAAATCGTGGTCATCACTTGAAGTTGGCACAGCTGCACAGTAGATTGGATTGCCACAGACACTCCTTTGCCGTCTCGTGCTTGGAACGCACTACCCCTTTCGGTTATTTCTGCCTCAACCCTAATTATTTTTACAAAACGCCTAGACCTCCATTTTTATCAGACGATACAATTCTTGATTATGCTTTTTTTACGCTTATATTCTTTGTGATACTGCACCATATGTTTCCCTCTTTCCACAGCGCTTCCCGTCCCAGCAAATATGGATCACATTTCCCTTCGACCACTTTGCTGAACTGCTGAAACTTTTTCAGACCAAATGTGCTAACTATCCTGTGGTTATTCCATTAAGCTTGTAGCTTTTTTCCACAATACACTATTCTATTCTATAGTATCACTCACGCTGCTGAGGTCTAACCGCTACTGTTTTGGTTAAACATTGCTCTAATTCCACCAAACCTTGGCGCTGAATCGCGTGCACTAATCTTCCAATGGTTCGAAATCTCCTGCATTTGATAGATCAACAGACCAAGACTATCATTATCCTCTAAGGCCGTCTGCAGAAACTTGAAAACATGCTTAACGAACAGCATATTACTTCAAGCCTTGCTGTTGTTAGATCACTTACATCACCACAAAATCCATAACACCCCCCATCCCACAGGCCCATCCCAACCACGTACAACAAAAGATCAACACAAAGCAATCTAGTGTTTCTGTCGCAGGCAAGCCCAAACCGCAAAACAGCATAAGCACTAATCATGCTCTGACTGCGCGAGCTTCTTCCTGTAGTCCCGTGGCAACGACGTCGAAGGTTTCGGTAGCACGAGCGGAGGCACTTGCCGCGATTTGCTCCAATGTCCCTGACATAGATTCACCCCACGCGTCAATCTGAAGATGTGCAGCAATGAAAAAAAGTTGTGCATTAACATAGAACCGGCTAGCATGGTCCGCTTGTCAAGACACCACAAGTCGGCACATTCTGGTGAACCAAGATTTTTGCACATTGTGTTAAATTCGCTAACAGATGTTGAATCTGTTCTTTTCTCTGCTTACATTCTTCGAAACATCTCGTCCATCATCCGTATATTTCCCGATATATTATGGGCCGATAGGCAAGCGAAGAGGCAAGAGAATTACGATCGGAAGCTCGAAAGCGACAAAAAAGCATCTTTGTTCACGGCTTTCTGGAATTTAATGGGAGTGATGCTGACAAAAACATCACTCATGATTGCGAACAGTGGCGCTTCTTGCATCAACTGAGTGAAATTACCGATACCTTGACTACTTTCTTGAAGCGTTTGCAAGCCTCTCCTAGCTACAAAGGATCAGGTCCCCGCATACTTAAGGTCACCTTTCAATCTAAATCTATAGTGAACGACGCTTTGCAACAATAGCATCGACATAGGCATTGTGCTCCAGCAGAAGTTCGTCTTCGCTCGGCCCTGGAAAAGCGGATTAACAGTAAACCGCGACTGACGCCACAGCTTCCATTAACCGAAACGAATGTGGTTCAGACGGACTTGACTAACCAAAACAACTCACAAAAGCTAACTGCATAGTTTCTGAACAACCGAAAGCTGCTATATCGTCATATTAACGACAAAAGAAAAATGAAAACTGGTATCTTCACACTGAACATTGAAGACGGCTCCACATCGACTTCTATGGAAGCCGAAAATATCCTGAAGGATAATTATATGCCGCTATTCCGGAATTGCCAACCATTTTCGTTGAATATCACCCCACCCCATCTACACGTTCTACTATTCTGTTCACCGCTACACGCGTATATAAAAAGATCCCACAGCTCCGTGAAACTTCATCCGGTAGCACGTACCGAATGCTTAACTGCCATACAACCATGAAAAAGTAAAATCCTAAAAGATGGGGAAGGGTGGGACTTAAATTGCTACGGCTTCTATAGAAGAGTAAGCACAAACAAACTGGGAAAAGGTGCCTACACCTCGAACGGAACATGCATTCAAACAAGTTTCGTGAACAAGTAGAGCAACATCAGCACGCCAGCTTCCTTGCGGCTTTCACTGGCATGCATCATAACAAGCTTTTCTCGTCACTCCGCTTGACAACATACAAGGTTAAACAAACACTCAAGAAGATGCTTAGCGCAAGACCGCCATTAGACACGGTTTCGGGACATATCCTGAAGAGAAACTAACCATTGCGATGCTGGTGCTGGAGACATCACTTGTACACTATCCCCAAGAAACTTCATGGTGATGTCTCAACGTGTATCTCAGCTCTCTGCTACGGCGTTCCCGAGACGCGACGCGCCCTTGGCTTTCCCAGCGGCTAGGGTGAAAAGTAAGCTAGTTGGGACCATAAATATCCGTAAGGACTTTTATCTGGGATGCTGGAACGTACGGACACTGCTCGATGTTGGTAGTCAAGCAATCACGATGCGCTCTTTATTAGACTACCAAGTAGATGTTGCTTGTCTTTCCGAGGTCCGCCTTCCCGGACACGTATCCAAATCGATCACGGTCCCCGGAGTCGATCGTACTTATTGGCTTTTTATAGTGGGCCCGAGGATGGATCTGGTCAGCATGGAGTAGCGATAGCGCTCAGCGACCATGCTAAACAAGCACTCATGTCATGGATGCCTGTATCCCCGAGAATCGCGGTGGTCCGGCTGAGGGATCACCCTTTGAATATAACAGTCGTTTCGGTGTATGCCCCAACCCTATCAGCCGACCAAACTACAAAAGACGACTTTTATAACCAACTTCAATTCGTAGTCGATAGAGTTGCTGGAAACGACGTACTGGTTGTGGCTGGTGACTGGAACGCTCGTACAGGATCAGCAGATTCCGCAACAAACCGAATCCTGGGAAAATTTGGCCTAGGGCAGGGCTGCGCGAATGGCGATCGACTGATCGAGTTTGCGGCCTACAATCACCTATGCGTCTGTAACACTAAATTCCAGCACCCTAAAAAACACTTGGTCACATGGTACTCGAATGATGGTAGAACGGCGAACCAGATCGATTATGTTCTAATTCGCGCACGTTGGATGTCTTCGGTGCTCGACTGTAGGTCCTATCGTGGAGCCGAAACAGGGAACGCATCAGGCACCGATCACACACTTGTTCGCGCAAAGCCCCGACTTCGCCTGCTAAACCGCCAAAGGAAAACTCCTAGGAAGCGCTTAAACTTGGAAGCCTTAGGAAACTCGGCCCAACGTAAGAAGCTCATTGACGATATCGCTGAGCGGTTGGATGGGAGTGATGCATCAGTCGAACAACAGTGGTCCAGACTGAAGACCGCTACTCAGACTGCAGCACTAAAAACCCTAGGCACCGCTTCTCGTCGCCGACGAGATTGGATTTCTCAGAACACCATCGAGCTCTCTGTCCGGGCAAGAGACGCCCGAATGCATGGTGCATCTGATTATCGCCTCCTTAGGAGAGCTGCTACACGATCAGCCCGCAAGGATCGTCAGCTATACTGGGCGGAAACCGCGTCCGAAATGGAAGCGGCAGCAAGTATAGGAGACTTTGGACGACTGTTTCGCCTGATTCGCAAAGCATCTGGAAGCTGTGGTTTTTGTACGAATCTTCGAGATTCGTCAGGACAGATGATATTTGACCTTCATCAAAAGATCGATATGTGGGTTGAGCACTTCAGTCAGCTACTGAACAGCCCGTCATCTATCAATCCTCATCATCATCAAAGACAGCAATACACCGGTAGCACGTACCGAATGCTTAACTGCCATACAACCATGAAAAAGTAAAATCCTAAAAGATGGGGAAGGGTGGGACTTAAATTGCTACGGTTCTATAGAAGATGACACAAAACAAACGGAAGAGGTGCCTTACACCTCGAATGGAACATGCTTCAAAACAGTTTCTGTGACGAGAGAGCAAAATCAGAACGACAGATCCTTGCGGCTGTCACTGTCATGCATCATAACAAGCTTTTCTCGTCACTCCGCCTTGACCAAACATTACAGGTTATGCAAACACGCAAGAAGATGCTAGTGCAAGACCGCCATTGAACACGGTTTCGGGACATATCCTGAAGCGTAACTAACCATTGCGATATATGATCGCGAGGACACCAGCCTGGAAGACGCGCTGCGCCTACTTTGGAAAGGTTACTAGTAAGAATTTTTAGCTGCCTATGCCATGTGACGGTTTGGCCACCCCGAGATTTACGCCAATCAGTATGTGGCGTCGCAAAAGGAATCTGTTTCGGAAGTCGGTGGTCCGGCATCCGTAAAACGTGACCCAACCAGCGTAACCTATGCAGGTTGATTTGCTTCTCTATATCAACATTACTACCGAACAACTTATTTCGGAGAGCATCGGTGCGTATGCGATTGTAACAGCTAACTCCTAGAATGCTGCGGAGACACCGGTTGTCAAATACTTGGAAACGCTGAATGTGTTCTTTATGTAAGGTCCAGGTTTCGCACCCATATAGTAACACAGCCCGAACTGTCGCTTTATAAGCAACAGAGAAAGTCCTTTCTGACGCCAGAGGTGACCTAGGTTGCGGAATGCTACGGTCGCTTTAGAAATGCATGCCGAGACCTCGTCATCTAACGATGTAGAATTATTGATACAACTACCAAGATACGTAAAACGATCTAAAATTTCAAGCGCCTGATTGTCAAGTAATAAAGTGTTGTTCGATATGTCGATGTCTTGCAGCAGAACACGGCACTTAGAGGGTGCAAAACGCATTCCAAATGCGGGCACAATACTAGCTAGCTTGTTCAGTATTGCCTGTGCATCTGTGTACGAGTCGAAGAGCAGAACTATATCATCAGCATAATCCAAGTCGAGAAGCTTGACGCCTGGCATTATGTGAACTCCGAAAGCTGGGGCACCTTCGTTGCATAATTCCATAATTGCATCAATTACAAAATTGAACAAAAACGGAGAAATCGGGCATCCTTGTCGGACGCCACTTGTGGTGTGGAATTTGGGTGAGAGTTCATTGTAAACCCTAACGCATCTGGATGTATGAGCATAAAGTGCGCGTAGTATGTTGACATACTTATGCGGAACGCCTTTGCACAGCAAGGTCTTAAACAGGACATTTCGATCGACTGAATCAAATGCTCCTTTGAAGTCTAAAAAGATGGCTATTGTCGGCTGTCGATAAGTGTGCCGCAGTTCTAAGATCCGTCGAAGAGTAAAAATGTGATCGACACAGCCTCTGCCAGGCCGGAAGCCAGCTTGCTGCTCACGGATCTGTGATTCCTTATGCGATGTTAATCTTCGAAGACATATGGACGCTAATAATCTCGTAATGATGGGAGTGAGACTTATCCCACGGTGATTAGAGCATGAGCTTCGCACACCTTTTTTAAATATAGGTATGATAACTGATTCGCCCCAACTCGGAGGGACGGATTCTGACATCCACACTTCACGGAGGAGATCTCTTAATGTGCTGATTAGGACTTGGCCACCTTCTTTGAACAAAACAGGCGGTATGTCATCGGGGCCAGCAGCTTGAATCGTTTCATGGATTCGATACATGCTTTAATTTCTAAATCATTAGGGGGATCTACGCTAACAGGCCAAGGATCACACTGCTTCAAATGAGGGAAAGATTCTGTTGGAGGCGACCAGCTGAATTGTTCTTCAAAATGTTCGGCCCAACGTGAGAGGCGGCGGTTCTTATTAGTGATAAGAGTACCGTCTATTTCAGCGATAGTCTCACTCACTCCTTTTTTCGTAGGCCAAGTCGATCGAATAAGTTGGAAGAGTTTTCGCACGTTACCCGCATTATTTGCTATTTCCATTTCTTCGACCTTATTTAGCCACCACCTTTCTCTGTCTAGTCTTAAGCTCCGTTTAAGCTCATTCCTCACGCGTCTACGCTCTGTGTTGTGTCCAGGACCATGAGGTATTTGGCGTCGCTGGTGAAGAATTTCTATAGAGCGCTGTGAAATCCAGTGGGACTTTTGGGTTGGTTGTGCAGTCTCACAGGCTGTTATTGCAGCGGCTCGCATAATCCCTGCAATTTTGTTCCACCTTTCATCGGTAGTTGCATACTGGGCAACTGGGAGTGAGTTACACAAGGTGGTCCTATAAATGTCTTGAACTGCAGGCTGAAAGAATTTTTCGACAGCAATGCGTTTCCCATTCGAGGGCTTCGCACCGGAGAACTTTAACGAGAACCTACATCGCAAAAGAGCATGATCTGAATCTACGCAGGTATTCCAAAAAGAGCGGCAGTCCTCAATGCAACCTCTCCAGCGAGCACTTATGGCGATATGGTCGATTTGGGCCGAAGGTTGGCTTCCATCCGGCGAGCGCCATGTACCACATTGACATCTTTTATGGCGAAAGGAGGTGCTGCTAATGAATAATCGAGACTGTGCACAGAATTGTATAAACCGTTCACCATTATCTGTGCGTTGGCTTTCAAGACCAAACATGCCACCTAATTGTGATTCAGATGTATCTAAGCGACCTAGTCTGGCATTCATATCTCCTGCTAAGACAACAATATCGGAGCTTTTTTCACGTCGCAAAAGAGCATAAAGATCGTCGTAGAAGGCGTTCTTCTCGTCGTCGGAATTGGTGTTAGTCGGAGCGTAAGTTGCTACAATAAACAAGCATCTCTGATTAGAAGATTTTGAGTTTGGTCTAATATTAGTGGCTAGTCTAACTGCGCACATCCTGCTATTACAAGGAATCCAATCGACTAGACAGGATTCGGCACGCGAATTCAGCACTATACCAACACCCGCCTGTCCTGAAAGGGCAGCTACAGAATCAACAGAGCAGCGCAAAAAGTAACGAGTTGAAAGGTTTGGGGCAGTAAGTTCGGTAATTATAGACGGATCATATAAGCGCGTTTCCGATAAACAGCAAACATCAATAGATAGACTATCTAAGGTAAGAGCCAGTGCAGCTTGCTGGCCTATTTGTCTGAGAGTTCTGACATTCACGGCTCCGATGTGAGCTGAAGTCCGTGGTTTCAGAAAGTGATCTGTAAATTCGCGAACAGAAAATGTTCCAACATGTTCAGCGCGGTCTTTTCTAAAGCTGGGATTGACAGACGGAGAGTTGTTAGGAGTGGATGGGGGAGGGGAAGGGTCAGAAACAGTTTGAAGAGTAGGGCCAGCAGTAGCTTGTTTTCGCTTACCCGCCCTGCTGTATGCAGCAGGTAAGGCGACCCTGTTTATCGTGCGCGACGGCCGATGCACTATGGAGTTGGGGTTCGTAGTAATAGTAATGGTCATGGTTGTATGCGGGCTGGGTTACTGCCAGGTCGCCCATCCCTAGATAGGAGAACAATTAGGGTTCTCGACCAAAGCCTTTGGCTAACAAGCCTGACCCACAATGCAGCGGGTTAGGTTGAAACCGCGTTCGTCTGCTCGAAGAGCACCACCCAGCATAGCTCAATGGGTCATAGAGGTACACAAACCATCGCACCACGTTAAGGTCCAGTCTCAGCGCGATGGCCGCATCCCGGGAGTAGACCATATCACACCGAAAGCCTTGCGTGCGGTTGCTGCGCAACTTTGTGAACCACTTTCCATGTACTTCCAACGTTTATTCGATACCTCCCATGTTCCCGAAGATTGGAAACGGAATCATTACCCCAATCTATAAATGTGGAAACCGCATTGATCCTACGAATTACCACCCAATCATTCTGCTCCCTATGCTCTCCAAAGAGATGGAATCTATTGTATCTGAAGAGTTTATGGCTTTTATGGAGAACACAAATGTTGTGGCTGTCGAACAACGTGGGTTTCGCCGTGGACACTACTTTACAACGAACTTGCTTTTGGCGCGGGACAGCTGAACTAAAGCTGTCGATGCAGGCTATGGTATTGATGTTATATACCTGGATTTCTCCTAAGCTTTTGACCGTGTTAACCACGCTATTTTACTGCAAAAGCTTGGCCTACTTGGAATTGGTAACCCACTCTGGGCTTGATTAGCCAAATTCATCCGCTGCAGGACACTTCGCGTTCGCGTCAGACAATCGCTTCGCCGCCTCTTTTCCTCGCTCCTACACGCATACATCAGACTCCACCTCGAATATGAGGTATCCGTTCGTTTTTCATGGCTAAAGCGTGATCATAACGTCCTAGAGCATGCTCAACGGAGATCCACAAAGCTCACCAAAGGACTCAGTTTGCTGAACTATGAAGACCGCCTCCATCAACTCAATGTGTTCCCGATGAGTTACCTTCGGATCCGAGGAGATCTGATACTGGTTTTCCAGATCCTTAAGAAGAACAAACATCCATGCCATGGACTGCTTTTGATAGCACCCAGTTTCGGAACCCGGTAACATGTCTTCAAACTAGCTCATCAGCCCAGTCGGTTGAACTGCCGTAAATTTTTCTTTTCTGTCCGTACTCCGCGTGTTTGGAATGATCTACCAGTTTTTGTCGTAACCTCCCCATCACTCTCCATTTTTAAAGAGCGACTTGACGCTCAACAAGTTTAATGGATTTTCGCTTTTCCTTCTTCCCGATACTGCACATACTTTCTTCTTCCTTTCCAGATACATATATACGGAACTACGCCGATTCATCGCCCCATGTATTGACTGCTATGATACATAAGCCCACCCTTTACTGAACTTTGGCAAACGGCGCCGAACCAGCTAAACTCCACTCGAGAGAGCTACCGATTTAGAGTATGTGGATGACCTCGCACTTCTGGGAGATGACCCTCGTAGAATACAACAAGCCCTAGACCGCTCGTCACTTGAAGCTTCAAGGTATCGTATGTGTAAAACATCCACCAAGGATTGGAGCGGCTCTCTTCCAAATCTAACTGTGTGCGATGTCAATCTTGAATTGGTCGACAGCTTTGTTTACCTCGGCAGCTGTATCTCTGCTGGCGGTCGTGTCGAAGAAGTGATCTCACAACGTGTTCGAAAAGCAGGTTTAGCGTTAGCTAACCTTTGGCATTTATGGCGTCGACGCGATGTCTCACTCCATACTAAAGGCCGAGGGTACAACACTGCTTTATGGCTGCGAAACCTAGTCTATCCGAGCGAAAGATGTCCGTCGGTCTTCCGTTGTTGACACCCGTTGCCTGTATAGGATTGCTCGAATTCGTTGGTAGAATCGCGTTAGAGATATAGGTGTCTGCAAGCGGGTGTTAGGATCAAGTGACCACGGACTGAGAGAAATGCGGATGCTTGCCCGTTTGCGATGGTTGGACATGTTGTAAGAATGCCTCCTCACCGTTTACTATACCGCGCCTTATTCGGAAAGCCTGGGAGAAACTACCGGTGCCCAGTCCATACAATGGCGGCGTTTTTGTGAATGAGACACTCACCGTTAAGCTAGGCCTAAGTTGCGTGTATGATGTGAAAGCACAAGCCTGATCCAGGCAAAGTGCCGCACAGTCAGAGACTGCACGTGGGCTGAGATACTGTCAGGTTTCACAGGCCTAGACAGATATGACAAAAGAAATAGGAAGAAAATAGAAATGGTCGCCCGGGTGGGGTCCAATAGATCCACCTAATCGTTGGTTGGAAACCATACGAGATATGGCTGCAAACCGAAGTCAGTGGCACCAGTGTATTTGATTAATTCGGTATTATTTTATGTTTGATAAAAAACGAGCAATCAAAAATCGAATACAGTGAAACTACTAAAACAAGCTGCTTTTTGCGCATTTGCTTTTGCATATTCCGCTTGCCCGCTCCTTTTTTCTCGCGCTTGTTTATCTGTTTTTCCTACTTCATGTTATTTATCACTTTTAATTCTGATGATGACCGGGTAATCATTAAAAAGTCTTATTTTTCCAGCACCCAGTGTTTTTTCTTACATCACTTTGATAACTGCAGATTCTACAATTTTTTTACAAATTTACTTTGGCTATCAATAAAAGTAACATGTACGCAGAATTGATATTATTCGTTATTACTTCGCATTGTCTACTTATTTTTCAGCTGCATACATTGCCTAACTTATTACGGATAACGAGCAAAGGCTCCGCTGCAATGCGAAAAGCTCCATCTGAGTTTTCTGCTGTGGCGCAACAAGGTTGAATGCAATGAAACCTGAGCTTTACAGCCGGTTTCCACTCACCTTGTCGGGTGCAGATTTCGAACCCCCTGTTGCACCCGATATTCCTATTTCAAACGAACAGTATGTATTCATTCTACTTCTACATCATCTTTTAGAACCGCCGTGTCTGATGCAAAGCGCCCCCGTCTTGATGATTCACCCACAATCCAGAAAGTTGTTTCCCACCAACCGACCTGTGAACTTTCTGTTTTGACATCAAATGTTTGCCCAAAACTTCGCAAGGCACAGCTCTCCTCCATCGTTACCAAATGTACCCATCAAGAGCTTGTGTACCTAAGTGAAATAATTGAACCGCTTCTTAAACGGGATTTTATCAAACACCTGCCAGTCGAGATTTCACTTCACATCCTTTCCTATTTGCCAGTCGCAGATATCCTCAATTGCACCCAGGTAATTCTCTCGATAAACCCGAGATATCTTTGGTTTTGAATCGCACCCATCAAACGCCTCACAAACGTTGATAACATCAATCAGAATATGGTGAACACCATTCTTTGTTTCAGATGTTACAACGTTTGTAGCCGATTGATAATCATACAAGTCATGTACATTTTTCGCTATATTATTTCCCCCGTTGTCCTTAGATAGGCATTCTGCGCTTTCCTTGCACATGACCTTTCTCTAAACACTTACGATTTCCAAGACACTGCTTTGAACTGGTGGATTAAGATGCAGTAATTTTATTATATATGGACGCTAAATGCTCAAATTTTCGACTTCAGTTCAGTGGACTAAACCATTCTTTGTCTGCACCATAGCGTCATTGCCATCTTTCTGGAGTTATGACGGCCAATTTCGATATAGATTTTGCATGCCTTGTATGTTCGTCAAAGAATCTCAAACTTTTTTTACGTTATTCTTACTCTGTTGCTTTATAATTTTCATCAAGGTGTCTTCTGATTGGCATAGAATCGCTTCTGATCCTTTGTTGTGGTATCGTTTTTGTAAACGAGATGGCATCATTGAAGCGAATGTATCTAAATCCCAGGCGTGCGCGTGTAGCACAGCCGATAATGATGAGGTTGAAAATATTCAAACGAACCCAAGCCCATCGAAACACGTCGAGGTAAGCCCATTTATTCATCTGTTTTTGTCTGGATAGTTAATGGTTATGTGTAATTATCATATCACAATGTCGCCTCTTATCATCAATTAAAACATCAATTCGATGAAAACGCTTTTGAGTTTATCACTTGTGTGCTTCACCGATTTCGGTTGGCACTAAATTTCTGGCTGCTGAAACATGTTATTTTAACTTGGATGCAAGTTATGCCTACCATTCCCGATTTGTCGAAAACTGGTAAAGAAAAGCTAAGAAAGTATAAAGTACTGCCGACCTCTGAGCGTGGCTGCTGCAAGTCCTTAACTATAGCAAACAATATGCTTACGAGAGGTGGAAAAGTATGAGTGTTTGACTCACTACGGTAGTTCTGCACGGAAATGAATATAATCCGTCGGTTACAGCGTACTCAAAATCACTTGTTTCTCAATTTTAAAAAAAATATTCATTTGATGCTATTTTAGACATCGGTCTTTCAATTGCACAGTATTTACCCATGGAAAAACTCCACGGTTACTTATTCCAACATTCTCACTGCTACTTGAACTTATGACGAATTAGTCCTTTAGCTGCACCAAACCATGGATTCTCGAATGGTAGCGTAACCTTTTTGGTAAAACAGTACCATTTTTGATTTCAGCATGACTGGAAAGCAACGTATCGTTATAGTTTGGAGTTACGTTGTAATTGGCTTAACGGAAGTCCTTGGCCCCAACTTGTTGTACCGGCACATCACGTAAGTCATGGCAAATATGATCTTTACTAGATTTTTGAAACTAAATATTTAAACAATCGTTTTTATAAATATTGCGAAATATTCCCCTAGTGCCAATACAAGCCTCTGTTTAGTCAGAGGATTATATCGTTTAAAGCCTGGTAATTAAGCTGTGATTTTTTGGGGTTTCATACTTTTTTGCCGTAATCAGGTAGAGACAGTACAGTTTAGCTCCAGTGAGGTTTGAAAGAATGGTAAACGAAGTTACACTGTTAATCCGGTATGCATGATGTATGAAATCACAAGCCCAATCCAGGTGAAGTGCATCACAGTCACAGACTGCCTGTGGGTTAAGATACTGTCAGGTTGCCTAGGCCTAGACAGATATGGGAAGGGAAGATAGCAATGGCAGTGAGACTCCATGTATTCGCATGCAGCTCAGTACCGGTGTTCCATCCGCACTGATGTGCAATCGTGCAATACTTTGTGCTGTACGGCTAACACCGGACTAAATTGATTTGCCAGAGCTAGTGAGCTGCATGACGAAACACGCTGGAGTCTCACTACCATTTCCTGTTCTTTTTTCTTCCTCGTGTCTGTCTAGGCCTGGGTAACCTGACAGTATCTTAGCCCACGTGAAGTCTCTGCCTGGATCAGGCTTGTGCTTTATTACCATACCGGTGACTAATCAATTTGGCACGGTGTAAGCTGCACGACACGGAAGTGCTGCACGAATGTACATCCGGTAAAATAATAGGACGTTATACTTTACTCAAAATTCCCGTAATTTTCAACATAATAACTAAATGGAGCGGAGGATTTCCTTTAGACACTTCACATCAATTTCTACTCTACACCGCCGTAGTTCTCATCACTACCTGTGGATATAATATTTAATCGCTCGGAACGGATCAATGTGCGAACACTTACTGCACGGAGTGGGGATATTAGAATGATTCCGTCGGCAAGTCAAGGTCAAATCGCGTTCCCTGATTCAACGACCATTATGTTGTCTGCACAGGCTTCGAGGACACTGGATGCGACACTAACCACGTCACCCCCCGCGTTTCACATCCACTTGTTGATTGCATCCCGATTCATTCCTGAGGTCAACTTTTCCCACGAACCCACAGCATGAGAGAACGTTAATGGGTCAAACGCGTTCAATACACACATTGCAAAGAACAAAACACCACACATCCATCTTATACAAGCAAATCACGTTACCACAACTGTGTCCTCAGCATGTCAGTACCGGTTGTCACTTTGATCTGATTTGTCAACCGCTTTCTTGCCAATCGGCTCAATTCAAGCCATCACAACGTTGGGTTTTTTGACAAACCTTGATGAATTGCACATCGTCCGACGTCGTCCAACTACTCTTGTTTCCGAGGATAGTATGAAGGCAAAAGCCCGATCCATGCAAATTGCCGCAGAGTCAGAGATTGCACGTAGGCTAAGATATTGTCAGGTTGCCCAGGCCTAGACAGATATGAGGAAGAAAAACGAACAGGAAATGGTAGTGAGACTCCAGCCTGTTTCAGCATGAAGCTCACTACCTCTGGCCAATCAATTTAACACGGTGTTAGCCACGCAGCACAGAGTACTGCACGATTGCACATCCGGGGATGCTTTCGTGCATTCCTTTAGAAACTCTAATTTTTACGGGTTCACGATTGTCGGTCATCGCGGTGCTTCCGTCTCTCGTGTGTTGTGTTGGAGGGTGAGGTTCTGCATATCGTCGAAAGCTCGTGATTAACACTCATCGCTAATAGAGAACGTTTAACATTCACGAGTACAACGTCGTGCTTATCATTGGCATTAGTTACCGGATCGGGATGTAAGCATAGCACCCGTAGTTTTACACTCCATTGATTTAATCATATTTTCACGACGCTGTATGTGTATTTACCAACAGTATCGTTTTAATTCTATCGCATTCTTGGTTATGAAGCATTTTCATTGTCTACACGCAACAGCGTGGCTTGCTTAATCTCAAACTCGCACCTTGCTATACGGAAATTTCTAGTTTATATAAAACGGTTACTAAATTATCGCGTACTCTGACCCGTCTGATGATTTCTTAACGAATGCTACTTGCAGAATCACGTGATCACATGTCTGGAGGTATTCGAGAATTGGGCAATCACGGGATCGGATGATTCGAGCCTAAGCATTTGGAATTTACTCGATGGCAAACTGTTAATCACATTGTTTGGGCACATTGGAGGGGTATGGTCCCTGACCGTTTTACACCCAATGGCACATCTCTCATCACCGTTGCTGGTATCCGGAAGTTGTGATCGTACTGCTCGCGTTTGGGCATTAGATGGCTCGCACTGGCCGTGTTTGACCACATTGTTTGGTCATCAGTCTACGGTTCGCTGCTTGGCTGGGCAGCTGAAAAGCGAAGAACCAACCATTAATCTCGATTCAAAGGTTATGGCACCCGATGCCCTTGTAGTCACCGGTAGTCGGGATACCACCTTGCGCCTGTGGGATGCTCTTTCAGGGCGTTGCCTGCATGTACTCGAAGGTAAGCGTAGACCATGTAATTTTTTATTGGTGTTTTGATTTCCGAAATTAGAATTGTTCTTCACGGGCTGTACACGTATGCAGTAATATTTTTCTCGAATGATGAGTATTTACCGTTGCCGTTATTTCTCATCTCCAAATTTTTACCCGATTGGTTAGTGATTTCGAAAAATTAGTCGTAACTGTTCAAAGTGCTCACATCCTCTGCACTTCTGTTCCACTACCTTTTTAACATCCTTACTACTCATCAGGTAGAAGCAGTAAAATTATGCTCAGTGAAAAGTGTATCAGTTGTAAGATAGTAAACAAGTTTTAATTTGAAGTTACTGTTAAATACCACAAGGGTACTCAAGATGTTGATCACCGATCCACACAGTGGATCCAAGTCAATCGGTCAACTCAATGAAAACGACCAGTTAAATAATCGTACGAGTTATCGTATGCCAAGCTTCACATTAAGTCTCGAAAATGACGCTTTGGCGACCGCTGATTACCTGTTTAATTGTTTGTATCAGCGTAATGAGGTCCCAGCCTTGTCTATCGCTGACACTTGCTAATTAAACTTGATGGCTGTTCATCATCATCATGACAAAAGACAGCATTTACATCGATAGCAATTACCGCGCATTAGCTGCCGCATATGATCACTTGTGTGCCGTCGAGCAGCGCATTTGTAATGCGTAAGTGTTTCCGTGTCATTGTTAATGAGCTTCACTCGGAAACACACTGGATTCGCACTGACATTTTTCGTTATATTTGTCTAGATCGAGGCAGCCTGACAGTAAGTATGTTTGCGGCATTTTCATTTTGCTCAGAGTTTTAGATATCTTCAGGTTGTTTAGTCCTAGAAAGTTATATTAGAAGTGGATTATGGTAGTGAGATTACACTGTATTCTCGCCTGGCTTCAAAATGGCACGGAAGCGAACAGACATGTAGAGTACATACCATCCCGCGTCGGTACGCTAATATCCATTGAATATTTGTTTCGAATCTGGTTTCATGCTTCTGAAAATTTGAGTGGCACTCGTGTTTCAATCAACGAGTCATCAACTATCAATGGCTTTCTCTTAACTGACTTCCTACTGTTAATTAACAAAACTTCAACAATAAGGCTCCAGGATGCCTGCTATCTTATCCCTTTTTTCTCCCGATAGCCTCTTACGTTAATGTATAGAACCGTGGTTATCACCGCATTTATAAAAGTAACTATTTGTACCAATTTAATTTACCGATTTCCCTCTAACAACCCATTTTCTCCCTGCTCGACCGACGTGTTGCGCGTTGGAGGCGTGAATTTCTTTGCTTGAATTTTCTTATCCAAACTGGTTTGTGCATGAGGTCAAACAGACCAAGACGACATAGAGTGATGAAAATACCACTAGTTCAAAGATTGCGATTTGTGTGAGCTTTGCTGTTTAGCGCAAAAGGATCTTTCACACATTGGGTGAAATCCTCTTGCTAATTTTCATCAACGCTTGTCTTCCAGGACACATTGGAGCTGTACGATGTGTGCAGTTCTGTGGAAGTGTCATTGTTTCAGGTAGCTACGATTGTACCGTTCGTGTTTGGTGCAGTCGAAGTGGCAGATGTACGCACGTTCTGGACGAGCATCAAAATCGAGTTTATAAACTGCTTTTCGATGGTACGCGAATCATCAGTGCCAGTTTAGACACGACCATCTGCGTGTGGGATTCACAAAGCGGCGCGCTGAAGCACAAGTTTTGCGGGCACCAGTCACTCACCAGTGAAATGGCTTACGGACATGCACAACGAATCCTGGTCTCCAGCAACGCTGACGAGACGATTCGAATTTGGGACGTCGAAAACGGGGAATGCCTTCATGTGCTCGCAGGTTAGTGCAATGTAAATCGTGCATACGCAATCTGCTGTTTGAAAACTGAGTAAACGTTATACCGTAAAGGAAACTCGATATTTTTAAATTAGTTACGGTTTTTCACTATTAAGCAATCTTGATACGCATAAATTCGGCTCCTTTGAATGTATGCATGTATGAAATCACAAGCCTAATCCAGGCAAAGTGCTGCACAGTCATAGACTGAAAGTGGGCTAAGATACTTTCATGTTGCTGAGGTCTAGACACATATGTGTTCGAAAATATAAGTGGCTGTAATAATCTAACGTGTTTCTGCATGTATATCACGGTCGGTCGGAATCAATTTAGCACGGTGTTAGCTGCACAGCATAGGAGTACTGCACGATTGCACACTCATGCTCCTGGGAAACAATCGATTCTCTTTTGTAATTGATCTTTCGCACTGATGTACAATTATGTGATATGTATAAAAGCACTGGTCTGATCCAGGCAACGTGCCGCACAGTCATGGGCTGAACGTGGGCTAAGATATTGTCAGGTTGCTGAGGCCTAGACAGATATGAGAAATGAAATGGCAGTGTTTTCGCATGTAGCTCACTACCGGTCGCAGATCAATTAAGCACGGTGTTAGCTGCACAGCAAATAAGTACTCATGTGCTACTTCGTTAGAAATATGCTGAACTCATTTACCAATGAAGCATGCTGAAGTTTCACTGCCGTTTCTCTTAAGCCTATCTAGGCTTTCTCACATTTTCTGACGGGATTCAGGCTTCTAATTTCATACATCTCATTGATCGCAGTGGTTTGTCTCCTCACCGCTGTTTTGAATTAAACACTCATCGTCTATCTGACTCAAGCCAACACACTTGTCCTGTCATTTCTAAATCACAAAAGCTTTTTTAAACCACTCACGTAATTCAGAGAATGGCTTCTAACCCTTTGTCTTAATCTAAATCATTCAACACACAAAGCACTCCAAGTGGAACACGTCGACGTTGATCATTGGTTATTTGAATACATATACCGTCGTCTCCTCAAACGTACCATTTCGGATTTGCTAATTTGGTTCCATCAAGTGATAAGAATGTTTTAGAAAGTCGAATCCCCACTCATGCTGACCAATATTCCCTGTCGTAAGCTAGTACAGTGGAACCCACGTACAACGAACTCGCTTACAACGAATTCCCGCTTATAACGAACACACCATGATTTCCCAAATAAATTCCTTATCTGCAAGCTTATTTGAAACATGCGTACAACGAATCTGTTCGTTACGAATCTCGCTTATTACGAACACCGTACACTTTCCCGACAGCTATGTTTGTTCAATAAAGTACATGCGTACAACGAACTCGCTTTGTCTGGCTTTTAACCCACAACGCTCCGTCAAGAGTGGCCTGCAGTGCGTTAAGAATAGAACTGACACAGCTTGGCGAGACACAGGCAGCCTGGCCTACAGTGTGCTAACTGACTCGCACGCACGCACAAGAAAATCACGTGAATTCTCTGTGATTGGTAATCACAGACTCATGACAAATTGCAATCACTCAGTCAGACACTCCGTCTGTGAAAGATGCCAGGAGTGCTCTTGATCTCTGCAGAAGATTTTTTAGAATAAAAGGAAGAGACGTCGAAAGAGAACTTGAATTTGTGGAGAGAGAGATCGAGGCAGTGGCGAAGTCAAAACTTAAACAAAAGAGTATCGCCAGCTACTTCAGAAAACGTGAGATTGGACTGTCAGTGTCGCAACTCGCTTACAACGAACTCCGCTTATAACGAACATTTTACTCTCTCCCCAGCGATTCGTTGTACCCGGGTTCCACTGTATATTGTTTCGTCTAAAGTCACTTACATCTAGATAATACTCAAGTACACTAGTTTATTTAGCGAGTTAATGAAAAACAACTTGCGCCAGCCTGAACATAAGCAGTCCATAATCAGTCATTTCCGTTTTCAACAAGGTTAAATATATATATATATATATATATATATATATATATATTATATATATATATCTATATATTGTGTGTGTGTGTGTATGTCAAGCCAAACACACCTGCTCTGCACCCCATCCAGGCAAGCGCGCTCGTCCAACCCTTGGCTAAACCAGAAGTTAGCCTTTCAAGCCACTCTTTTAAGTTAGTGGCTGACCACCAGCCACTTTTTTCCAGTCTGAACCAACTGACACATAAAGCGCTCGGCGTGGTAACCGTTCGGGTTCCATGTGCAGGACGTGCCCCAACCAGCGGAGACGACGTCGGTTAATGGCTGTCTGAACACTAGTGCCGTTGCTTCCTAAGACGCGGCGCCTGACCTCAGAGTTGCAAACGTGGTGTTGCCACCGTACGTGAGCAATCCTACGCAGACAACGTTGGTCGAAGACCTCAAGCCTTCTGACATCTTCTGCGCGAACTGTGCAACATTTACTCCCGTAAAGCAATATTGTTCTTACCGAGGTGGAATATATCCTTCCGTTCAAACCCAAGCTCGAACCACGTCTCTTCCAGAGGCTTTGTATCCAAATTCCCAAGAACCTTCTTTGAAGCCGACTCATCCCCCAGGAGGAGATAGTCGCACAAAAGTAAAAGTAAAGTAAGTCTTCCAGAGGCACTTTAGTTTACTGAATGCCCGTCTGTCCTTAGCAATTCTGGACGTGATTCCCTTCTCTATCCGCCACCCAGCAACCACCAGACTTCCTTGGTATTTGAACTGCTCAACATGATCTAGAATCAAATCATTTATAGTAAACTTTGGCAGTTCACCCGACCAGCCCTGAAGGAGCACTTTACACTTGCTTGACGAAAAGAATAGCCCATACTTAGATACATCCATTGCCATCATATCCAAGACTTGTTGGATAAATGTTGGGTCTTCGCCCAGTAAGGCAATATCATCAGCATAATCCAGGTCCATAACACGCCCACCTGGAAGGATCTCAACACCACCCGTGGAGAAACCATTAAGAGCACTCCGGAGGACGTCCTCGATGGCAAAATTGAACAAGAACGGGGAGATCGGACAGCCTTGTCTTACACCCATAGTAGTGTTGAATGGCATTGAAAGGCTATCGTACGCCCTTACCCTCTTTATCGAGGAGATAAATCCATGTGATACGTTGCGAAGATATTCAGAGACATTTCGGACAGTGAAAGTGAACAAAAATCAAGAATTTGAGCAGCTTTATAGTGCAATAAGCTTTTGTTAGGCTAAATTCTCTCATCCCATAAGTAGATTTCTTCTACATGCTTATTACATATACCGAGGAACACTACAACGGTGGGTGACCGACACAACAACGACCGGACGTACATCTCCTCCACGCATGTTGCTGGTTGTTGTTGGCCTCCTTCGGTCGATTTCTACCATGGATGTACATCACAATCGCATGATTTTTTCATGTTCCACAGCCTTTCGAATGACTAAACAGTCCGCATTGAGATGAACCATCTCTACCGCAGGATAGGCAGCACTCAGTCGATCGGTGTCAGTTGCACGCCGGTGGCGTGATCTGCGTTCAGCAGCCAAGAGCTGTGTCTGCTCCTGCCCAGCTTGCAGAAGACGCTTTACACACTCCACACATGTGCGTCCCGATAAAAAAACGATCTACTCTTTGCTTGAGGTCGTTACAATATTGAAGGTGTACGCTGAAGAGGGGTGATTAAACTGAAACTCACAGGATGCCTATGAAGGTTCGTTATATGCAAACTATCCAGTTCATACACGGTCGCACTCGCCTTGTGGTTCGTGACGGAGCGTTCCTGAGTTTAATACTCTCTGTTTTGTACAAGGGTTTCCGTCTCAAGTTCGTTCGCGACTTAATCACGCCTAGCGTTTTGTATGGATGTTCGATCGTGCAGTGGTTCTGTAGTGCGAAGGCCACGCCCTGCTGAATTTATTTGCCACAGGCACTGAGCTCCATACGGAAACACACTAGTCTTACTGCCATGAAACCTTTTCCTGTCTAGTCTACTTGAGAGTGACTCTGCCCATGTGTAACACTTTACTTTTGTTCTGGCTTGTAATTTGATACCTTCATACCTACGGAACTTGTGATTGCACTGATGTGCATCATGCAACGATTCTGTGCTGTGCAGTTAACACCGTGCTGAATTGATTTGCCGCTAGTAGTGAGTTGCATTGCTGTATTCCTTTCTCATATCTGTCTAGGCCTAGTCAACCTGGCGGTACGTTAGTCCACATGCAGACTCTGACTGTGCAGCACTTTGCCTGGATCATGCTTGTGCTTTCATACATACATACATACATACGGAGCATTTCAAACTGTAATGCACTCGTTATGACCTAATATTGTCTAGTAGCATTCAGCTCCTAGCGGAGTGTGTAGTTTATATATTCTTGCTCAGTTTCCAAACTAATTCTGCTACACGGTAATCAGCTGCACCTCAGCCGATGAGACGTTGAAGATTTCCATTGCGAAATCAAAGGTCTGTGCAGAATGGGTTTCCACTTCAGATAGGCGATCTCTATAAATAATAACTTATGGTGCAGTCAAGACTTTACGTCTTGTCTGTTTAAAAATACAACTAATACTGTAAAAAACAGAAAAAATATTCGTAGAAAATGCGCACATGATATTAAAGAGATTAATTCGACGTTAATTGCTCAATAAGCTGTCCCCTTTGAAAGAGGTATCTTGAGGCAAATGGTAGAAATGATCTCCGATATGAAGACGCTCTAGAAGTCAGCATGATGTGTTTTGATTACGATTTTGAGGAAGCTTATCTTTCAACAAGATCGTCATGCAGCGTATGGTTTGAGGATAGTATTTATGAGCCAATCGCGGAAGGAACAAATGTTGTTTCAGGATGTTTTCACGAATGTCTTCATAAGGAATAGAGCTTGCGCGTGAAACGATCGTGATGCAACGTTTGAGCAACAGAAATTCTTTTGAAAGAAGTGCAGGGAACATAGCAGGTGAACAATACCGTCAGGTCTGAGGACTTAATTTTCGCTGAAGTATTATTACTCCAAATTGCTTGGCCTCTACTTCGCTTGTTCCAACTTATCGAAACACAGTCCACGTGTGCTCAGGTACGATTGAAGGATTACGCCAGTGACAAACGCGATGGTTCTTACATGTGTTATGCGTCATGACAATATTCAAACGCTAATTATCGTTTTCATGTTTCAGGTCGAAATAAACACGAATCCGCGGTTACATGCGTTCAACTCACGCGGCACTTTATAATTTCATCCGGAGATGACGGAATTGTCAAACTATGGGATCGAAACACGGGGTCTTACATACGCGACCTCGTACAACTGGAAGGAGCAAGAAGAGGTGGCGTGATCTGGCGAATTGTAGCTTCGGAATCCCGTCTGGTATGTGCGGCAGGTAGTCGGAACGGTTTGGAAACAACGAAACTGATAATACTCACGTTCGGTCCAGAAAAAACCGAAGCAGGCACGATGCATAGCTGTCGAATAAAAACAACCTGTACATAAATGTTTCTTTGTATATACAAGTTATTCATAATCCACTATGACTCACTCATTGTAAAAATCAGCAAATATCTACTGTGAGTTACACATATTGGAAACGAGAGCAACTTGTGTACCATTCTTTCACTGTATCAAGCGCATGCGGATCCTGATCCTACTGTCCCTACGTGATGTGTGCAAACGGCACGAAACCGGTCGTGGGGTGTGTGCGCTTGAAATGCATGTAAATGAGCTTTTTTGTTCATGGTCTTGGGTTCAAACCTAGTCTACATGAGTGTTGACTAATGCAATTGAACAGGTTGGTCGTACCAACCTTGCCCAACAGTGGCATCCAAGCGCAACTTGAGAGCAATTCTCATTATTGAAATGACATGGGTATTCAGATATTTATTCAGTACATGCCATGTGCTTCCTTCGGTCAATGTCGATCATGAATGTTCATCGGGAGCGCATGATGAATTGATGCGCCGTGCCGTTTCGTGTCCGTACAGTCCGATTCGGGAGCAACAATCTCACCCCTGAACAATGCACAGTACTAAGGCGATCGGCGCCATTTGCATGTGATCGCCATATTTCCTTTCGCTAACCGGAAGCAGCAACTAATCAGTCTTACAACGCTTCCTAAAACGTCCATCACAGAAAACCGTTTGGTACTTTTAACAGTTGTTTCTGAAATCTATGATGGTTAGAAGTGGATGAAACAAACGAAAATGGGAAACACCTCTTCGAAGTATACTAACGCTTCAATTTTCCAAACGGGACCATAGTATATTGTATTCTGGGAGCATCCTAGCTTTAAACGCTGGCATCACTCAGATCGTGCTTTAGGGCCACCAGCGGCCTGATAAGGAAAATATTTTTAAGATATTAAAGCAGAGCACAGATTGTGTGACAGCACATTTCTTGTGTGCTCCGTCGGACTAGATTCCAGAACGCAAAATAACTGATAATACGAGAAGTGACTACAGTCTTATGTAGAATACTCAAATGGTGTAATGTGAGTTCTTGCTTTAGTTGAAGTGAAGAAATTATGCTGGAACCGCCCGATAGTATATTAATTAATAGAGCCACTAGGTACTGGGTTATATATTTATTGGTACAAAAATTACATCAGTTTCAAATTACCACAGACCTGGTCAATTTCTTTGGCAATACCTAAGGCGGTCAATATAAAGGTACACTCACCAGGACCAACACCCAGTACAGTTATGGTGCCCCTTTTGACTTGAGTATGTCCGGCATCAGCAACAAAGTGGTTGATTAGGCCGATCTCGTCAGCTTTATTTGACAAAACTGCTCTGAAGATGCAATATTGTGAAAATGAATCTACAATTCTGATAAAGAATTGGCCTTTAAAACGATTTTCGGTTGTCCTTGCTTTTCCCAACACTTCAAAATTGCTGGATGCAGTTCTTGCGCGATATTATAACAACCTAAGGTGGCATGGGAACACTGGCCCTTAATTCAAGTACAGGAAACTTACTTGCGCGGCAATCTTGCCTTTACCCATATTCAAATCGGTTCTCACAACCAAAACCAGCTTCATTTTTTCGGTCATACAAAGAGCGTCAGCCGACAACGACGTAAGAGGTAGCTGAGCCTGCTAAATGTCAGTCGTATAAATCATACCTTAGATCCAAACCTTTTGGCCAGGATCCATCCGAGGAAAACACCCAAACTCCCAGACAATACGGAAGAAAAAATATCGAGCGGCATGCAGATAAATAAAACGAGATTTCAAAATGTCATCGATTATATCAGCTGTAAGTAACAAGTATTATATAACCTTGAAGGCTTAAGTTAGACAATACGTAATCAATCCATAAACATAAAATGATAAAAACAACTTGGAGTTTGTGAAGAATACTCACCGTCATAATTAACGAATTGGGTTGGAATATGAGAATGTTGCAAATGATGTGATGATGGTGTGTAAGGGATGGAGATTTGAGCACCACAATACATTGGTTGCAAATGATCGTTTTACGTGCATCACAAGGGAACGGTCGTAGCCCAGAAATGTAAAATGCTGAGTTTAATGATGGAGATTTAAGCCCAATGTTGAAGTCAATGATGAGTTTGCATGAAAGAGAGGATTGTAGTCCGCTAGCATTGCTCATTTCATGTATTGGCCAAATGGGCTCTCATAGATTCAAAGCTCACAAGCGGCTCATGACTATGGTTAGGGAGTTTTCATGCTTATACTGCTCTACTCGTTCACAACACGTGATTGAATGCCTAACCTGTCTAACCTAAACGGATATAATCACAACTAGATACTTCACAAGATTTTATCAAGTGCTGCATCCTCAAGCGAAAAGTTAGTGTAGTAATCTTCGCGCCAAGCAGATTGGAAAATGTACGAAATAGATTGGTGGTGATGCCACAAGCAGCGCAATAATTGTAGAAAATGCGATAGGAAACGTAACAGACGAAAAGCGAATATATGTAATTAAGACTTATTCCTCCGAGTAATTGATGAGAGTAAAATAAAGCTCACACAAAAACACAAAGCGTTCTTCCTAGCTGTTTCTCAGTGAATGAATGAATAAATGGAATAACAAGGTTGATCCAAACGAAGTGCCGCACAAATTGAAATTTAGCTTTTATGTGGGGACTAATCTACATCCCACAGTCAGTGCAACTCAGCACCGGTAACTGTTTGCAATATTCCAATAATAGAATGATGGCAGTTTTTGGTTTAAAGTAAGATTATTTTAATATGTAGTATATGAAGTTCGAAAAGCAGGACGGAAGCTGAGGACAGGTTTCGACTTTATTGCCGCTTATCAGGTATGCGTATCCGTGACCTGACATTCGAACGCCGTTCTGACTTAGTGCTAAACCCATTTATTTGCGAATTCGATGATAAATTATTATTTGCAAATTGAAATTTAGTTTTTATGTGGGGACTAATCAACGTCCCACAGTCGGTGAAATGTAGCACCGGTAACTGTTTGGAATATTTTTGCAATATTCCAATAACAGCATGATGGTAGTTTTTTGTTTAAAGTGGGATTATTTTAGTAAGTGGTATATGACGTTCGAAAAGCAGTACTTGACTTTGTGTTAAACCCATTTATTTGCGAATTTGAGGATAAATCTTTATTTGCAAATAGAAATTTAGCCTTTCAATTGAACATTCTTTGAATCAAAGTTTGATTAAGAACACTGCAACGCCGGTCTCTATGTTTTATCCCTTCATTATAACAAAGTCGTAGAACGAGATGAAAAATAAGCTAAACAACGATCGGACTACTGTTGGTGTAAATTCGTTCCAGCCATACATTTTGTGGCTATATCGAGCATCCTCGCTCCGAATACCATGCTGGAAAAGACACAAATATCTGTGTTAAAGGTGGACAACATCACCGTGTCGATCGAAAATCAACGTCAAACTTCACACAATTTGTGTTTTAGAACCAACTTTACCATCCTTGTTCGTTGCTGTAGCACGCTCCCCTATCATGTGATATCACATCATCTAATCATTGAAATCACCCTCCGTGCACTAATCGATACGGGAAGTTACTACAGTATCATCAGTTCAAGCACGGTGAATTAATACAATCGGAAAATTCAGTCCTCACAATGATTTCAAAATCCTGTCAAACTTCGAAGTGAAGATTCATTATAGAGAAACCTCATACAAGTAACAACTATTAGTCCTAACAAATATTTGCGAAGTTGTACTTTGGTCACAACATGAAAAATAGATACAATGGGATGCGAACTGTGAACCCTTGACTATTTGAGGCCTCTCCACTCAGTCTTTGGCAATTCTGATTCCAAACCGATTGCTGCTAAATCCAGATATCAGCGACGAAAAACGTCAACGGCAAATGCCGGCTGGTTGTTGACAATAACCGAAATATCAACCGATTGACTTTCCCCGATGCACATCCATTAAAGAAAAAACGCAATTCCAAGTCTACAGATATCCTGACCAATAATCCGCGTAACATCAAATTCCAATCTCTTCATCCAATAGACATTTCGCCGCCTTCGGAACATGCGGTATACTAGTTCAATTTCGTTGTATACGGTTTGGTGTGACAGCGTGGATATCAAGACAGAAGGGCCTACATTGGTACCATAACTGTCTGCAGTGACACGAATGCGCAACATGGTTTGAACCACCGATTGTTTAAGGAGATGCCTGTCGGGCTACCGAATTTTGATGGCCATCACTAACACCAAACCCGAGCGCATGAAACCCATTCGTCAGTTACCGCTTCCAAAAAGCAGATAAGGATCCAAGATTGAAATTGTCATGTTCACATACTTTACTCATTTGAATACCGGTCTTAAGACAAAATTATCACACATGGCGTGCGTCTCGAGTAGTATTCGACAACCAAATCCTGCTCCGGGCCAGCACGAGTGGCTACCCGAGCACGGTGGAACTGCTTCTACTAATAGGTGAAGCGTTGAGGTGAGACTGGCGCTTGAAAACAAGTTTGCCACGAGAAGGTGTAGCTCGTTAGTCTGGGCCAGTGCAGGCCGAAGCTGGACTTGGTTGATTGATAACATCGCTGAACGTTTCAGTCTCTTCGGTATTATAGCGTATATTCAATCTCGCGAATGCTTAGCATTCAAGTAAACAGATATTTAGGCTTCTGGTGAAAAAGCGCGTCGCCGTGAGTCATACATCCGATTAGCGATCCGTTATCCAGGAGTCAAATCGAGTTCTGATTAGGATACTTTGCAAAACAATAAACCTAGAGTTCAAAACTCCACTTACTATCATGAAACTGGGAATCCGAGCACCATGAGCCTCACATAGAATACGATCAAAGCCACGTTGTACTACACATGACCTCTTGTTTCAGCATGCTCGTAATTCTACTTTCTGTATATCTTTACCAACCGAGTTAACTATACCTGGTACAGTGCAAAGATGCGAAAGGTCGCCCAAATATCAGACATAAGTAGAGAATTTGAACTTTTGAGATGTAATCCTATGTAGATGTTGTTCAGTTAGACAGGATCTGAAAATCGTTCGCCTACAACCAGCAGTTCGTATTTTTCAATAGTACAGTCACAAGTCGTCAATCCAACATGGTATAGTATGAATGAACAACCCTGATCTAGGCAAAGTGCCGCAGTCATAGATGGAATGTGGTCTAAGATACTGTCAGGCTGCCCAGTCCTAGACAGATATTAGAAGCAAAGTACGAATGGAAATGTTAGTGAGACTCCAGCACGTTTCAGCATGCAGGTCGCTACCGGCGGTCAATCAATTTAGCACGGTGCTAGCCGCACAGCAATAAAGTATATGGTACGATATGAAAGCACAAGCAAGATCCAGGCAGTGCCGTACAGTCACAAAGTGTACGTAGGCTAAGATACTGCCAGGTTGAGTAAACGTCGTAGTTTTTGATTGCTTGTTTAAGTTCCATTGAATATACTACCGCAAACAGTATATTTGTTTTCCGCATATTCGTTGCGTCATATATGAGTATAACTTTGTACACTTCAAACAAAATCAAATTATTCTCGATTCGATCCGAGAATCTTGCTGAACGTTTCACCATGGATATATAAGTCATCATACAATATCAATTTCGATTCTGATAGCGACGAAGCTAACCAAAAGGCAAACTACTCTTCGAAAATGGCGAAAACTATATATGGAATAACAGTAATGAGATGAAAAAACTAGTCGTTCATGCAACTGCCCTAAAGGAAACGCGGCTATCAGACATTGGAATTAGGAAAGTTGATCATACAATTTTAGACCTCGACTTTGCCAGAACAACAGATTGCCTTGTACGATGGACCGCGATGTTCAAATACAATTCATAGAGTAATTCATGGTCATCCCATGCAAGTAAATCTTTGTTTGCTACTTTACCAGTGTTTCAAGGATCACTGGAACTAAGTTTACTGTCTCCGCCTGATGACGGCAAAAAGCAAGAAACCGATTGTGGAGTGTAAGTGCTGTGAATTTGAACACTACAATTCATTGGTCATTTAGTCCGTCTTGTGCGCTTGACCAAGAACCACTGCAAAAACTTTACCAGTTTCAAGACTCACTGAACCAAAGCTTACTGTCTCCGCCTAATGACGGCAAACAGCCAGAAACTGGTTGTGGAGTGTAAGTGATGAGGATCGGAGCAGCGCAATAAGTTGCCTTGTCGGATTTCACAAGTCTTACGACGCTTCCCAAAACATGCAACAAAGAGAACCATGTAGAAAGCTTGAGTGATTTTAACAGCAGTTGTTCCCGATTACGAGTCTTAATTTAGTTTCTGTGATGGCTAGAAGTGGGTGAAACAGAGAAAGATTGGGAACGCCACAATAAAATATGCACGCTTTTAATTTTAAAACGGTACCACAATATATTGTTTTGCGGGATGCAACGCAGTTTGAAACAATAGCATCATTTAGGCCTATTTTTAAATCAGACACGCGGTTGCCTTATGCCAACCAGCAGCCTGAGGCAAAAATATTTTTACGAGATGATAAACACAACACACTGTGAGACAGATTTCTTTGTTGTGTACTAAATTGAAGCTTCCTCGGACTCGATTCCACAACGTGAAATAACTAGTAATACAGGAATTGACGAGTCGAGAACTCAAATTGTGCAATACGAGTAAGCGTCACGGTCAACATCGATGCATCTGAACTAAAACATTTTTGTTGCAGTGAAGAAATTACGCTAGAACCGCCCGATAGTACATTAATCAATAGAGCTACTCAGTACTCTGTTATATATTTATTGGTACAAAAATATATGCTAAGGCATATTATAAAAATTACATCAGTTTCAAATGTCCACAGACCTGGTCAATCTCTTTGGCAATACCTACGGCGGTCAATATAAAGGTAAACTCACCAGGACCAACACCCAGCACGGTTATCGTGCCTTCGTCTACTTGCGTATGTCCGGCATCTTCAATAAAGTAATTGATTAGGCCGATCTCATCAGCTTTATTTGACAAATTTTCTCTGAAGATGCAATATTATGAAAATGAATTTACAATTCCGATAAAGAATTGGCCTTTAAAACGATTTTCGGTTGTCCTTGATTTTCCCAACACTTCAAAATTGCTGGATGCAGTTCTTGCGCCATGTTATAACAACCAATAGTGGCATGGGAACACTAACACTTAATTCAAGTACAGGAAACTTACTTGCGCGGCAATCTTGCCTTTACCCATATTCAAATCGGTTCTCACGACCAAAACCAGCTTCATTTTTTCGGTCATACACGGAGCGTCAGCCGATAACGACGTAAGAGGTAGCTGAGCCTGTGAAATGTCAGTCCTATAAATCATACCTTAGATCCAAACCTTTTGGCCAGGATCCAACCGAGGAAAACACCCAACCCCCCAGACAACACGGAAGAAAGAATGTCGAGCGGCATGCAGATAAATAATACGAGATTTCAATATGTCGTCGATTCTATCAGCTGTAAGTAACAAGTATTATACAACCTTGAGGGCTTAAGATAGACAATACGTATGTTTATGGATAAACATAGAATGAAAAAAAACTTGGAGTTTGTGAAGAAAACTCACCGTCAGAATTAACGAATTGGGTTGAAATCTGAGAATGTTGCAAATAATGTGATGATGGGGTGTAAGGGATGGTGATGTGAGCACAATACATTGGTTGCAAATGATTTTAAACCTACGCTGCCTCTCGGGATACCCGATCGTGGGAAAGGCTCAGGATAAAAATCTGAAGCAGATTCCCGTAGGCGGTTAGTTGGTGCGCAGCACACCTTTCCGCAATTAGTGCTGTCTTGCAGGTAGCATTTGGTTGTGCAAAGGTTAGAGAAGCTGACTCGAACAAACGCCGAACAGTGTTGGGGAAGCCGCTTTGTAACCTAACTCCCAAGACTTTACATGACTCACGGGTTACTGATCCGTGACATCAACGAAGCCGATTCATCCTCCAGGAGGATAGTCGCACAAAAGCAAACAAACCTGTGCGGCGTGGCCTCATCTGCCACGATGGATAACATCACTGAACGTTTCAGTCTCTTCGGGATGATAGCGTATATCCAATGTGGCAGATGTTCAGCATTCGTGTAAACAGATATTTGTAAGTTTCTGATGAAAAAGTGGATCGTCGTGAGCCATACATCCGATTTGTGATCCATTATGCGGGAGTCAAATCGAGCTTCTGAATGGGATACTTTGAACAACAATAAACCTAGCGCTCAAAACTTGATTTACTATCATGAAATTGGGAATCCGATCTCAAAGAGCCTCACATAGCATACGATAAACGTTTCGTTGTACTCAACATGATTGCTTGTTTCAGCAAGCTAGTAATTCTACTTTCTGAACATCTTTACTAACCGAGTTAACTATATTTGGTACAGTGCAAAGATATGAAAGGTCGCCCAAATATCAGTCATAAGTAGAGAATTTGAACTTTTGAGTTGTAATCCTATCTGCAATCTTACAGTAGCGTAGTCAATTCATTGGCCACGGGTAGTGCTGTGCGGCTAACATCGTGCAAAATTGATTGGCCAACGGTAATGAGCTGCATGCTGAAACACGCTGGAGTCTCACTACCATTTCTATTTCCCCCTCATATCTGTCTAGGCTTGGGCAACCTGACAGTATCTTAGCCCACGCGCAGTCTCTGACTGTGCGGCACTTTGCCTGGACCAGGCTTGTGCTTTCATACATACATACCACGGGTAGTGAGATGCATGCTGAAACACGCTAGTCTCACTGTAGTGGACCAAAATATAAGTCTGCACTACACACAATGTAATGAACTCACTAAAAGACCAAATGTTTAAAGAAAGATCCGTCAAGTCCAACGATTGCGAGATAATCCGCACAGGAAAATCCAAGGTGCAGAATGCGCTAAAATGTTGGAGGATTACACGGCGGTTGTGATTGAGGAGTAATGACGCTTGATGGGGTTGGCGGCTTAAGCTGGTTTTAGACGATCAATAGAAACCGAGTCACGCTGACCATTCATATTCAAAACGAAGTACTTGGGTTTATGCTCAATAACTCTGTGTGGTCCATGTTAGGATGGTTGAAATTGTTTACAAACAGAGTCAGGTCGCACAAAAACAAAATCACACGTAAGAGATGAGGTGATTTCTGTTGGTGGATATTGCCCTGTCGAGGCGTAAAATCCAACTTGGACATAAACGATCGCAAGTAAGTAATGTAATCTGACACAGGAGGTAATGACTGGTAAGGCACAACGAGTTCACCGGGAAGACACAATGTAGTTCCATAAACTAACTCTGCGGTTGAGCAGTGCATGTCTTCTTTGATAGTAGAACGAATTCCAAGAACAACAAGTGGCAAATTCTCAGTCCATCTATTAGGATCGGGCTGACAAACTAAAGATGCTTTGGTCTGCTGATGGAAGCGTTCAAGCAATCCATTCGAGTTGGAGTGGTAGGCGGTGGATCCGATGTGCTGACAGCCAAGGAGTCCAGTCAAATCTCGGAACAATGTCGATTGATACTGAGCGCAACGGTCGGTTGTGATGATAGATGGTGTGCCAAAATTGGCAATCCAGTGTTCGACAAAGGCGCGTGCTACAGTCTCAGAACATGTGTCTTTAATCGGAACAGCAATCGGCCATCGAATAAAACGATCAATCGCAGTTAGGATGAATGAATATCCGTTCGATGATGGCATAGGACCGACGAGGTCAAGATGCACATGAGAGAATCGACTATTTTGATGCCTAAAAGGGACGTAAGGTGTGATAGTATGTCGAGATATTTTGTTCTTTTGACAAGGAATGCAATGTTGCACCCAGGTTCGTATATCCTTATTAACGGACAGCCAAACAAAATTATCTGTGATTAGCCTCATGGTGGCGCGCTATCCAGGAAGACATGGAATGAAAATGATCGAAAATGGCACGTCGCAGAGAATAAGGAACAAGTGGTCTAGGTTTCCCTGTCGAGTTATCACACGTTAACAAGGCATCAGCGTTGGGTGACTCAATTTACTGCAAATTCAAGGATCGACACTTCGCGAGTTCGGTTGTATCAATCTCAGTTTGATGGTTAGCCAAAAGGGAGAGATCGAATCGTGTGCCTGCAGATAAAACAGAAATGTCAGGACTTGATAAAGCATCGACAACCAAGTTCGCCTCTCCATTGACGTAACGAATATCAGTAGAGAATTGAGAAATGTAATCTAAGAGTCGCCGAATGACGATCGAGTTGAGAATGCGGAGCAAACGTTAGCGGTTTGTGATCCGTAAAAATGCTGAAGTCACGACCTTCCAACGGGTGGCGGAAGTGCCGTATGGCTAAATATATCGCAAGTATTTCGCGGCCAAATGTGCTGCAGCAGGTCTGTGTCGGATTAGGCTTCTGCGAAAAAATGCCAATGGACGGACTGCTTTATTATGGTTGTTTTAAAACAGCTTCCACAGCCGAATTGGAGGCATCGGTCGTCAATAATAAAGGAAAGGTCGGGTCTGGGTCAATGAAAAACAGCTCGGTGGCACTGCAAAGAGCCTTTTTGCATGTGGCAAAATATTATTATTACTATTATATTTGCACAATCTGATACAGATATAGTGCCGTTCAACATAAACAATGAGATGTACAAAGCGTTGTCATCGACATCGTTGAACGGCATGATACTACCCGGTTGCTTACACCGAAGTAGGGGAGATTTCGTTTAGGGGGTCCCACCCCGAGCTTTACCCACAAGGCAGTGGAGCGAGAGAGGTTCGCACCTATCGGTGGCCGGTGACCGACGAAGCGGTTCATACACCCTTTCCTGGGAATTTCCAGTTCGGAGCCCGATAATCCCGTTGATAGGTTGGTGACTTCAGTTTTTGCCTGTGCTCCATACAATGTCCTTGGATAGGACAAGGGGCAGTGACTTTTGGAGTGGCGAGTCACATCCGCCGCGTCGTGATGTCATCATTGGATTTATGTGGCTTTTTATAGGGAGAACGCTTGCCAGACAAAAACCCAGCACACCCTCAGACACCACCGCCGAACCTTTCGCTGAGCTCGGAGAACCGAGCCCACCCAGCTGGCACCATGTGGAGGTATTTCGTCAAGCCAGCAATATGGCAAAAGCTTCAAGTGACTGACGAAAGCTGAAGTGATTTTGCTTTGGAGTTGAACAAATCAGTCAGCGGTGCAATGATTTTTGCACAGAATGAAACGGTGGTAAAAGTTGATTATTTCGATAAAACGGCGCAAATGAGTTACCATTGTTGGGACACGAAAGTCGAAAATAGTATGGCATTTTACAAGAATAATAATACCAGATCATGTGAGGCGATGACCGAGGAAATCCAGTGTGTCTGTACCAAAAATGCATTTACTAGTGTTGATCGAGATCTCGTAATTTACTAAACGCTCTAAAACAAGACTAATGTTTGGCGTGCTGCGTGAAAGAACTCACAAAACACCAAAGGAGAAAATGTCCAAAGAAAGGTCCAGTGAAGTTCAACGATAGCGAGATAATCCACATGGGGAAATCCAAGGTGCAGAATGCGCAAAAATGTTGGAGGATCCGTTAATCACAATTCACGCACGGAGTAAAGCACGCAAACTTCGCAACCACAGAAGAAGAAAAAGTCCGAGAGTTCCAAATTATATTTTAACCGTCAAAAAGTATACCTTAAAAGCATTAACACGACTGAAGCATACATGGCCAAAAAAGAATAACCATACAAGGCCAAAAGGTGTACGTACAAAATACGAAGATATAAAGTGAAAGTAGTTCACATCACTACAATCTTTACTCTCTATTTCGGTTCCAAGGTTGTCATAGCCGGGGGCGGCAGTGGGGATGAGCTCCCACTGTCTATAAAATGCTCCCATATGGCGTGCGTCTCAAACAGCCTCTGACAACCAAAGCCCAGCTCCTGGCCTGCACGTGGCGGAACTGCTTCTACTGACAGGCGAAGGCGGATGACTGGCGCCTCAAAACCAGTTTGCTCCGGGTAGATGGAGCTCGTCAGCCTGGGAGGGCAGTCCATCTAAGGGAAGGAAAACCCTTATTCCAAACCTCCGCTGCCTTGCGGCATACCCGATTGCGGGAAAGGCTTCGGGAGTGAACCCTGAGGAAAAATCCTTGCTGCCTTGCAGGTTGCACCTGGTCGTGCAAAGGCTAGAGAGGCGTACTCGAACAATCGCCGAGGCACTTCAAGAGAGGCGCAAGAACCCTCAAAATGGTCACCGGCTCTCGTGAAGGAAAAAACCGCTGCCTTGCGGGTAGACTTTTGAGTCAAAGGCTCCGGGTGGGGTCCCCTAAGCCAACCCCCTACTTCGGCCTTGGCAACCGTGTAGTATGTCGCCTTCAACAAGAACCATGGAACCTACATTTTTCTTTCATCATGTACCCTCTTCATGGTATACTTGTTGGCACATCGTCTGTGAAGACTTGTGTAATAATAATAATATACTCTATTTCTCATATCGGTCTAGGGCTGGGCAACCTGACAGTAATATCGTCCACGTGCAGTCTGACTGTGCGGCACTTTCCCTGGATCAGACTTGTGCTTTCACAGCATACCATAGTATGTATATATTGTTCAGCAAGATGGAAACTGAAACCCAGTCGTCTAGCACCAGCAGTTTTCAATAGTACAGTCACAAGTTGTCCTTCAAATATGGTATGGTATGAAAGAACAAGCCTGATCTAGTCAAACTGCCTCAGTCATAGATGGCAGGTGGGCTAAGAAACTGTCAGGTTGCCCAGGTCTAGACAGATATTAGAAGGAAAGTCTTACGACACTTCCCAAAACGTGTAACAAAGAAAACCATGTAGAAAGCTTGAGTGATTTTAACAGTTTTTTTCTGATCACGAGTGTTATTTTAGTGTTTGCGATTGCTAGAAGTGGGTGAAACAGGGGAACACATCAAACTATGCACGCTTTAAATTTTAAAACGGTACCACAACATATTGTTTTGCGGGATGCAACGCAGTTTGAAACGATAGCATTATTTCGGCCTACTTTTAAATCAGACACGCGGTTGCCTTATGCCAACCAGCAGCCTGAGGCAAAAATACTTTTCACGAGATTATAAACACAACACACTGTGAGACATATTTCTTTGTTGTGTACTAAATTGAAACTCCCTCGGACTCGATTCCACAACGTGAAATAACTAGTAATACAGGAATTGACATGAGTCGAGTCCTTAAACTGTCCAATGCGAGTAAGCGTCACGGTCAATATCGATGCATCTAAACTAAAACATTTTTGTTGCAGTGAAGAAATTTCGTTGGAACCGCCCGATAGTACATTAATCAATAGAGCTACTCAGTACTCTGTTATATATTTATTGGTACAAAAATATGTGCTAAGGCATATTATAAAAATTACATCAGTTTCAAATGTCCACAGACCTGGTCAATCTCTTTGGCAATACCTACGGCGGTCAATATAAAGGTAAACTCACCAGGACCTATACCCAACACAGTTATCGTGCCTTCGTCTACTTGCGTATATCCGGAATCTTCAATAAAAAAGTTGATTAAGCCGATCTCGTCTGCTTTATTTGACAAATTTTCTCTGAAGATGCAATATTATGAAAATGAATTTACAATTCCAATAAAGAATTGGCCTTTAAAACGATTTTTGGTTGTCCTTGCTTTTCCCAACACTCCAAAATCGCTGGATGCAGTTTTTGCGCGATATTATAACAACCTAAGGTGGCATGGGAACACTGGCCTTTAATTCAAGTACAGGAAACTTACTTGCGCGGCAATCTTGCCTTTACCCATATTCAAATCAGTTCTCACGACTAAAACCAGCTTCATTTTTTCGGTCATACAAAGAGCGTCAGCCGACAACGACATAAGAGGTAGCTGAGCCTGTGAAATGTGAGTCATATAAATGATAATTAACAAGCATTACATAACCCTGAAGGCTCAAGATAGAAAATAAGTAATCATTCCATAAACATAAAATGAAAAATCAACTTGGAGTTTGCTAAGAAAACTCACCGTCAGAAATAACGTATTGGGTTGAAATCTGAGAATGTTGCAAATGATCGTTTTACGTGCATCGCATTACGATCGTAGCCCAGAAATGTAAAATGCTGAGTTTGATGATGGAGATTTAAGGCATAAGTTGAAGTTAATGATGAGTTTGCATGAAAGAGTAGATTGTAGTCCGTTAGCATTCTCATAGATTCAAAGCTCATGACTATGGTAAAGGAGTTTCCATGCTTGCACTGATCTACTCGTTCACAACACGTGATTGAATGCGCGTTTGATTCAATGTGCAGGTACCTCATCCCGCTATCTGTCTAATCTTGCACAGTTTAATGGCTTCTTGTGTTCCACCCTTATCTTAACCTAAATGTTTGAATAGAAACATCGAGCACTCGTTACGTTTCTGATGCAAAACTCAACCCTTTCGGGCAGACGACCGACCAGTGCAATCAGAAACAGATACAAGCAACTGAAACGTTCCAGAACAAGCGAGACGAGATAATGTGATAACGTGCAACCATGTTTACAAACGAACTTGGAAAATGTAACAAGATGCGAGCTGTTCTCCATCTCAAAAAATACGCCTTGCTGTGTTCCGACCTAAACGACTAGTTCTGTAAGACAAGTCGAAGCTGAAACCCAAAGGCTACAAGATCAGCATGTAGCCCAGATATCTAAAGTGAACCAATTGCACCATTAGCTACACGAGATGAACCTGGGCAAAGAATTTATGTCGATTTTGATCGCCCAATTAACGAGGTAATGTACCTTTTGGTGATCAATTCTTATTCGAAATGGCCCGAAATCATTTAGATATCGTCTTCAACATTCAGCATCACGATCAGTGCACTGCGTCGATAGTTAAGTCAGCATGGGTTGTTAGAAACGCTCGTGTCTAATAATTGCTTTTAATTCACTTCGGATGTTTTCGCTTCCAGAACAATGTGTCACATCTACGCATGAAGGCATACCTGTACCGGCGACCAACCATCGTAGCTTTTCTGGACATCCGGGCCGCGTTCGACTCCATGGACAGAACTACTCTTTGGAACTGCTTGCTTAGGAGTGGCATCCCTCCTAAGTATGTCGCCATCTTGAAGGAGCTCTATTCTCATTCATCAGGGAGGGTCAGGGTCTACGGCAGCCTATCGCCGGCCTTCCTCACAACCAGTGGCGTGCGCCAAGGCTGTCCGCTGTCCCCATTCTTGTTCAACTTTGCGATCGAGGATGTCCTCCAGAATGCTCTCCGTAGCTTCATTGAGGGTGGGATCGAGCTACTTCCAGGTAACCGTGTCACTGACCTTGATTATGCCGATGACATTGCTTTGCTTGGTGATGATCCGGTGTTCCTACAGAATGCCCTGAACCAGCTAGCATTGGAGGCGTCTAGGTACGGATTGCACTTAGTTCCAACTAAGTGTAAGGTTCTTCTTCAAGATTGGGAGGGGTTGCAGCCCACTCTGACGGTCGATGACCTCAGTCTGGACTGTGTGGAACAGTTCACCTATCTTGGTAGCTGCATCACGGCGGGAGGAGGGCTGGAAAGTGAGATCGGCTCTCGCATTGCGAGAGCTCGCTTGGCGTTCACTAGTCTAGGTCATCTCTGGAAGCGGTCTGACGTGAGTTTGAGACTCAAGGGGAGAGTTTACCTGGCCTCAGTCAGGTCGGTCTTGCTTTACGGGTGCGAGAGCTGGGCAGTACGCGCAGAGGAGCTCCGGCGCTTGGAGGTGTTTGAACATCGATGTTTACGGAGGCTTGCACGACTGTGGTGGCAACACCGCACTAGCAACGTTGAAGTGAGGCACCGTGTTTTAGGTGGGGACAGCCTGATGCTACGAGACCTAATCGACCGTTCCCGTCTCCGCTGGCTAGGGCATGTCTTGAGAATGAAGCCTGAGCGCCTACCCTTCCGCGCGCTGCGTGTGTCGGTTGGCCCAGGCTGGCGGCGGTATGTATGAATATGTATGAAAGCACAAGCCTGATCCAGGCAAAGTGCCGCACAGTCAGAGACTGCGGCGGCGGTGTTCAGGTGGACAACCGCTGACCTGGAAGAAGGCCTTAAAACGCTTGACGTCGGGTTTAGCTCGGGTCGGACGAACGCGGCTTCCTGGGTGGGGTCCATCATCGTCATCATCATCATAAAGGGCGAGTCGGGAGCCAGACAAAGTGCCAAGGTCCAAGGGATAGTGAGTGTCTGTGGCTTGACACGCTGTCGACGATGGCTGAGAACCGGCAACAGTGGAGAGAGTGCATTCTATTTTGTGTTCCCCCCTCAACTTTGTAAAAAAAAATAAAAAAAATGAAAAAATCGACATGTGGAACAATGGACAAAAAAATTCCCCCTCATATTGTACTTTCTTTCTTTCTTTTTTTTCCTCGTGCATTGCCGGGTGGCACTTTTTCATTTTTAAATGATTGTGTAAATATATATATATATATATATATAT
>JACCGJ010007476.1:0-17843 GCA_013407085.1 Atriophallophorus winterbourni
CACTGTTGACTCTAGTATAATAAGTAAACCGATTATATTTACTAGAAACAGGAGTGGACCGTGTGCCGATAATAGGGGAGCACCGCGTGCAAATTTAATTATATTTTTACGCACTTTCTATATCAATTCTTTAAATTTGCTGTTGACTCTGCATACGTATTTGACACCTAATGCAGTTCCGGCTTTCTAGGAAAAAGCACTTATGAAAAACCACGCGTATCGATTTACAATGAGCATATGATTTAGCAACACTCAAACTCTTCTTTTTTAGCTAACATTAAGTTTTTCCGACATGTACTTTTAAAAAACCATGTTGTGATAAACGTATTACGCCAGTAATTTCGAAATTGTTCTGTATAGTTTATTCTATGAGGGATTCCATTAATTCAGAAAAAAGCTGTTACTACATTATGGGAAAATATTTCAATGAACTTTTTATTTCGACAGCATTAGAGTTTAGAGTTACAGTACGAAACGCTGAAAAACATCAATATAATTTGGTGCTTACATCCCCATCCCTTACACAAAACTACCGCTTTCTGGCTGTTTTCCGTCACAAGAAGATAAATTAAGATCAACTCCAGTGAGCCTTGAAACAGTGGATAAGGGGTAACCAATGTTATACTTGTATGTCACTGTCACCTTTGCACATCTGTTTTCAATTCTGCTCCTACTATTCTCGCCAGGGCATTGACTGTTGTGGAATATTTGCGAGGTTAGTTACGTTTTAATTAATCGATGATGATCACAGTAGGACATTCACCAAATTGTAATATGTTTTCAATGTAATGGCATCAATTGGTAATTATAAGCAAGCAAATTCGCATTTGTGCATCCAATGTGACTGTTTTTTTACATATCCGTTTTGAGATATATAAACAGGTTACGTGATAACAACGATTCAAGTGAAGCCTGGAAAAAGAGTTTTAAATATTTGCATGGTGCAGTTTGAAGTCGAGAATTTAAAATTAAATTATAAAATAAGACGCGGGCACATTTACTACAGGAAGATATGATAGTCAGCTGTGGTTGATGAAGAAATTTAGATTTCAATGAAGCAAAATAAAACACCTGAGTTACCTTATTCTGCAGTGAGGTTTAAAGTATAGTGGATGCTAACATAAAAGCAAAAGGATAGGCTGTTCAAGGTTGCTACACGATCTTTTCGGTGAATCTTCTCATGTTTTGTATTACTGCAGTGATTTGGGTAAATAAAGTTCAGTAAAATTGCACAGAACTCCAAGACATTCAGTGTATTAATAAGAAATTATGTCATTTTTTAGCAGATAAAAATATAAAATATGTGGATTCACCGGTGTATGTGTGGCTGGCGGATCCAGGTTTCTATATTTTGGGTAAAACTAGTTTTACTGGAGAAAGCATTCATGTTCTTGCGCCTTGGGGCGCATGCGGCTCGTATTTGAATTGACCACGATGGTCATCAATCTGCTCATCTGATTGATTACAATGTCAGTGGAAACGGCCACACCTCAATAAAATACACGGTAAACAATCAGGCAATTATTCTTGATCAAATCATTTAAGAAAAAGATTACTGAAAAGCCTGAGATGTTTTACTCGGTAACGTTACTTCTGTTCAGATCTACACGTTCAACACCAGTTGAATCATTTTTATCTTGTTCAACGTATAGCGTTAATTTCGTTGTAGTTGTGAACCAATCGATATTTTGGTGACCTAGGTTTTATTCAGTGAACTATCACGGAGTATCGGCGTTTTTCGCAGGGCGCCCTAGTCTGTTTTTGCACCGAATTTAACTGTGCATGGTGTTAGTTTTATCGATTTAGTAGAAAACCGCAAACTTCGGCGGGTGCAAAAGCAACCAAATCTACACATACAGGACAAAAAAAATAATGCTAGCAAAAAAAAACATTTGAGCATTTTATCTTCGTGATAGAGATCAAAAATTAATTCAAAAGTAATCTCTGGATATCGCGTGTGATTAAAATCAAGCATAAGTTGAAGTTAAAAAATTTACTGAATTTAAATAACCATCAATATGATCATTAAATAAACGTAGAATAAAACGCAATTAAATCTGAGGATATACAATTTAGTATTACATTTCAAACCCTATAACACGCGTAAAGGGTAAAGCTAAATATTTACAATGAAAGCAATCTATATCAATCATTCGCTCAAATAAATTTCACGTTACTTATGGTCTGGGTAAAATGAGATAACAAACGGATAGTTTTTGAACGAATTTCATGCATTGAGTTTATTTTTGATGTGATTCTATTTATCGATTTAGTAGAAGATAAAACCTACACCAGATTTTGAAGAGCAGAAAAGCAACTCACTTAAAAGTTGAAGTCGGAGAATTCGATCTTATTGTTGTATATTTTAGGGCTTGTTTAAAAATTCCGATTTTATTCGCCTGATTAGGTCGATGTGTATGACTGTTTGATTTTCAACAGCGTTTCAAATAAATAAACAACCCGATTGGATATTAAAATTCTCTGTCGCCAAGCCAACAACTCTACACATTACTCGTCAACATTGGCAGCTTCTGCAAGCTAAATACTTACCTACGTCATCAAGTGATAACTGTATCTGCTCTGATCAAGCTAGATGACTCTTCAAGCAGCGATTCCAAAGTATTCGATGGGGAGCAATCTTACATCAACACATAGGCTTAACGTCGAAATTCTGCATCTAATTTGTAAAGAATTATATACACTAGATGTTCGAAATGCATTAGTGACATTGATGATATGCGAACACCAAACACCAATACAATATAAGATCATGAAATGCCAAAACCTCGGATGACATAAATCACAAACTCACAATAAATTGGCTTATCTTTACGGTTTATGATTACGGTTTGGGCGAAAACAATCAACTTGCGATTGCCCCCAACACAAAAGTTCAATCGGAAAAACAAATCACACCTGCTCTGCCAATTCGATTTATAATCTCCGTACCTATTGAGGTTATGCGCAACGGTTGAGCCAAGATATGTGAAATGATGTACTGGGTCAAGCTGACAGTTTTCAACACTTTTGATTGGACGCGATATAATACCTTCAACTAGGACTTTGGTGTTGCTCATGACGTTTGTATAAAGAATAATCTCCTTATGAATATCCTTGTCTAGTTAGTGGTTATAAGCAGCGTTAGAACTATAATACATGAAATAATATGTTTAGAAAAGCTGACAGTTTGAAATAGTGTTGATCAAAGACGTTGCTCTTGATCATGTTGTTTATCAACTCAATGTGTTTGCATGCGGACGAAAAAATCGTCTGCTTGCGAATAAAGGTGTTATTTGATGAGTGAGCATAACGGCACCATCGTCGGTAAAATGCAGGTCACAGATCAGCACATCCCGCATATTAGTTTGTGCTTTCCAATTGATCGAGTTGAAGGTTTTTCCACCACATAGTTTGAATCTGCGCTTTAATATGATATTATAAGATTTCGCTACTTATATTATTGCAAATGCTTCGAACAATGATGATTTCAAGCGAAATAATGCCTAGGCCTTGCTGGAAATAGTTTTAGTGACACAAAATTCTGGGTGAATAATTCAAAAGTCGTCGTTCATTATTAATTATTCTTCCTACACCTAGATATTTCGAGATTTCGTCCAAAACTCGTGATATGGAACAACTTTGTCATTGGAGTTACCAGAAGTCACCAACTTGGTTTTTAGTCGTACAATATTAAGGACTCATGTGAGAATATGTTAAAATGCGTTTTCCTTACCAGGTTTCGCAGAGTGCGTCGGTGCACAAACGTTGACTAATGTATAATACCAGTAATGATGTTGAGGATATACGGTAAGAACAGTTTTACGGTTAGAAACTTGGAATTGTAAGCCCCGTAGTATAAACTCGTTTAACCAGACGGTGTGATTCCCCTAATTAGGATAAACCCAGACTGTTGAGGGTTAATTCAGTAAATGAGCAAGACTTGGAAATCGTTCTACTAAATTCTAACCTATTTTGGTCTGACTGTTCAATATATATTCGTATTCATGCTGACATTTCCACGATGCGAACGGAGGAACAATACAGGCGACATAAAGAGGAAATCAAGCCGCAATCCCATCATTCTTGGTTTTCGTGACCTGGCGGGCAATCCTGAGGTCAACAGGGTAGCTGAGCATGACTAGATGAATGATGATATTCATATTCAAATGACGTCGTCGTTGCTAAATTTAGACTACCTTCCTCAGCAAATCACAAACTTAATATCTATGTACACTAAAAATAAACTGAATGATGAGTACTATGTTTTATACTGCATGTTTCAACTAGAAATGCTGGAAACACAAACCTTGAGTGGTTAGAAAAATACTGATATAAATGCCGCCCACTCTGAATTCAATAATGACTGGATCAATCTAGCATCTGAATGAATAAATGAACCATTAGCTGGGTCACACAATCAGCAATCGAATGCAAAATCTCTCAAATGACTCCCGAGTGTGGGCTGAAGCCAGTTTGAGCAATCTATTTTGGTGCAAAAGCTAATTTAATTTGAGTCTCTCGACTTAAAAAGGCGAGTATGACCGATGTGCTATTAAACTAGTAAAAAAGAAGACTACGAAGTACAAGAGCAGTTGTCTGCATTTTGAAGAAGCTCAATCTGGAAATCAACTCCAACTCAGCATTCGTACTTAAGTAGTGGAAATGCATTCAAATTTCAAAATCCCAAGTCAGTTTCGGAAATGGATTTAAATTAGAAATATGGCTTGAAGAAACCACTGCCGGTGAACCAAGCGAAACAACGTTGGAGACCGTTTGAACACTTAGACAACTTGCTAATAAAATTATTGCTACTAACAAAATACGGTTCCGATCTGATATACTGTATAAAATAGAGCGAAATCCAAAGCCCTTTTATCAGATTGTGGACGAGAAGTTAACAGCGAAATTTGGAGTTGCGGGTTTACGGATGCACTACAGTATTCTGTTCGAAGGAAAGCATTGATATAAAACTGAATCCAAGTTTGTAGCCTCATGTCACATTGGACGTAATAACTATTACCAACGAAGACGTGATTGAAAATCTACTATTCTGGAATCCCGGAATAAAACCTCTGGTCCCTATAAACACAACCTTTAAATATTTTCAAGCACAATTTCTATGCAGAAATCTTACTGGGTTATCCTGCGAAGCGCTGTCCCAAAATGTTATACCGACGGACTGGAAAAACGCTATAATCTCCCGGATTCCCAGAGGCGTTCAAAGCTTGCAATTAAACGGCCCGTTACCCAGTTTTCCGCCCTCTATAAACTTCGTGGCGAACAAATGATCAAACAACCTGTAGAAAATAGGCTTTGCTAACCTCATCATTACATTTGATGGTTTGACACAAAAAAGTATTCAACGATTAATGGATATAAAGTTAATAGTATGCAAATCCACAGGATAACGATATGAATGAAAAGGTGAAAATAATAGTAGATAGTGGTATGGCTCACGAAAAATGCCGTTTTTCATGTTTAAGTCTAATTTTGCTTTGACGATCGCTAGACAAGCAGAGTCCACCACATGTTTGGATGGGCAATTCCAAAGAAATATAGCACGTATGGCAAAAATTGGCGCCTAAAATCAATACGGGAACTTGGACGAAAAGTGATATGGTATATCCGCATGTCACTTTCTCGTTACTCACATCAAGCAAGCGTCTTAGTGGATGTCGTTCGGGGACACAGTTCTATCGCGCCTTATCCTCTTCAGAGTAAAGACACGTACACTCAGACGTCGCAATCTTCCGATATATGGAACATTGCAAAAACCCATAACTGACTTTGTTGCTCTGTGATAGATATTATCAGAGAGAGCAATATCTTTGCGCGGCCAAGGAGCCCAGACTGCATACTGCATACTCCATCGTAGCGCGCATGTAGACCTTCATTATCCTTGGTAACATTACCACAAGCATCTTCCAAATACTTTTTTGAAAGATACCCAACAGTCTGCTGGTCTGTCGATATTTATTCTGGCAGTGAAACATGTTCTTCAGCTTCCCATTAATACAAACTTTTTAGATCTCTTTCAAACGAGCACCAAGCCAAGTTTTCAGTTCACATTTGAGATCTCCATATGTTTAATGTCATAACATTCATAGCCGCCTAGTCTAGCACGTTGTCTAAACCCTGTTGAAATTTCTCACAGTCATCTGTAGAACGCATTCTCATCCAAAGTTTCATATGATCTGCGAACAGATACATTTTTGATTATATGAGGGTGGTAAATGTTTTTGGTATAATAGGTAAACGAGCCGGCGTATCATGGATCCTTTTGGGACACGACTGGTGGTTGTAACATTTTTGAGTAAGCACTCCGTTTACTCTGACTCATGCGAGGGAATCTGACAGGTTGTTGTACAACCTTGAAAGAATGCAACACATTACTAAACGTATCAGTTTTGAAGGAGCCAATAGTGATTGACTCTGCCAAAAGCTTTCAAAATGTCTAAGTAATAAACGCGAAGACGAGAACTTCTATCTAACACCATCGTTCGGTCATCTAACGCTAAGAGAAGATTCGTTAGACAAGTGTGATGAGATTGGAATTCATCCTGCGATGGCGAAATCAAATTTCGTGGTTTAAATGTGTATGACTTCTATCTAAGACTATACGTTACATGACCTTACCAATAACGAGTAATCGTGTGACGGGAGGATAGTTTGCAGTGTCAGATAGGCAGCCGCCTCTGAAGATAGGTGTAATCACGCCGTACTTTCGATATTAAGGTAGCACTCGCTTAAGCAACAAATAGTTAAACAGGCTAAAAATCGGTTCACGGACCAGACGATGACAGAACCTGAGGACATTTGGTGGGATGTCATCCACACCTTAGGGTTTCGTTAAATTCAGTTTTGAGCAATCGACTTTCGATTATCTCTGGATTTATCAAGACTCCACCCAATATTTCAATTTATGAGTCGCCTGAATAATACTAATACATTTGACACAAATATTTTAAATTAATAAATCGCGGTCTCAGTGAGTTTTTTCCCATTCTCGACGGCAAAACACCCGGTTAGGTTATGCTTCCGCGTTCAGGATTTTGCGTATTAACCTAGGGTTTAGTTCTATTTTTGACAGCAGCATTAATTGGTGCGCTTCTTTATCCTCTCGAATAAGTGGATTCACTTTGTTGCGTAGCATAAGGAAATAATGCCATGAATTAGAAGTATTATTTGCTTTCTGCTGCATCCAAACTGCTCGCTTCAGCGCTATCAACTATTTTGTTCTGCTGCGGACAACAAAACGAAGTTTGTTTTCAGATCTTTAAGGAACGATCTACGAGTTTTCTTTAATCGTCATTTTCAGGAAATCCACATGTTCGATCCATCGCGAGTCAGTGCCTATGTAATCTATCTAAAAATGCTGAATCTGCACGCGTGTTTTGGTCAGGGACAAATCATCGACCCGGCGAACAACCACATTCAGAGCAAGAGATAGCTGAGTACTACAAACATATTGAAACACAAGTACTCAATGGTCATTATAACACAGCGGAGCCAGAATCCGTTCGATTTGACAGATTTTTTTCCAATGTTACAAACAAATTCAAGACGGCGATTGGTCAGAACCTATTCTCCGATGTTGGAGATACCACAGATGCATGTTACCTTGATATGGCGAAAGCTTTTGACCGCGTTATCCACAGTATTCTCTTATAGATTTTGGAACATTGTGGTATCACTGGCAGACTATTAGATTGGTTGGAAAATTGACAGACAGTTTGGCTTGTTTTTATCTCTATGGACCGTTTTTTATCGAGGTCGGTAGTCGTGACAAGTCGAGTGCCTCAGGGTTCCGTCCTCAGATCAATCCTTTTACCATTTTATGCCAATGATATACCTTCCTACACTGTTCGCGAATGATATAAAAGTATGGTCGAGGATCAAGAACTACAGGTTATGGTATGGACTTACAAATTTGCGCTCGCATAATTTCGAATTTTATTGTTCGCTTCATTGTCGGATCTAGACGGAATAGTTTGAAAAGTAAAATTCCATAAAAGGCACAAAGTAAAGATCTAACGGTAATTTTTAGTAATCTAATTGAATCAACTTCACCATCGTTAAAACAACGAGAAGCAGATGACGTGAAACCATGGAATGACTTTCGCCGAAGGTGAGACATCACCGCCTCATCTGCGTCGCAGAACTAATTATTTAGATTCCCGAAGTCACCTCGTGCGAACACACCCAGGTTAATCTGTGTAGTGATAATGTCCGTCCAAGATGTAGAAAATAAGTTGCTTGCCTAATCCCTCTTAGTAGTAAACAAATCGGCTGTGCGTATACTTCCGGACGTTCCGTGGGAAGAATGGCAAATTGTTCGTAATTATCCAGAACTAGCAAAAGAGGCTATAAATCGCAGAGCTGTCATATTTCTGGTGTGCCCATTTCGAACGAAGAAGAATCCAGTAAACATCTGCAACACCATTGCAGTGAATGTAGATTTTGTACAAGAGATCCTAGATTCAAAAGGCATAACAAAGACTCATGTTATGCGTCCTAAACAGGAGAATGAAACACATCAAACTTCTCTCTGAATATCATTTCGCACAGATGAGATGAAGGATAGAATACACGAGGCGTGGTATGGATGCCGAAAATTTGCTTCTTCCAAAATTCGTATTCTGTGGTATACGTCATAAAACGCACTAACACTAATTTCTAGAAATGACTTCTCAACCAAGTCAATCAAATGCACCTGAGACAAGAAACCTGTAGCATCCGACTAATTCTGAGTCGGCGAATCCACTAATGAGTTCTTCATCAGAAACGAAAATCAAATCTCTGTCATGCTGTTACACAAATGCTCCCGGCATTGTGGTAATGTTTACTGAATTTTAATTACGTGCGACCGTGGCGTGTTGGTATTTTAATTGCAGTGACAGAAACCTGTTTGAATAATTCTATATATGACTCCGAACTCAACATTCCCCACATCATAATTTACAGAAAAGATCGAGAAACAAAAGATGCCGGTATCATCTTCTACTTACATGAAAGCATCAACTGCACTATACTATTCTCCCTCTGAGCTAAATGTCCAGATACATTGTTTTTAGAACTCAGAACTCAGAAATTTGTTTGGTAGAAAATGCAGTATGCTTACCAATAACCATAGGATCACAGGTATATGGAGTAAAATTGCAAAATCTCTCAAACATCAATTGGGACAGTTACATACCGCATGGTTCTTCATGTACTCATCCAGTTTAGAAGCTGAAATCACAACAGATTCCGAGCGTGTGATTCCTTCGAGCAAAACGTTCAAAGTAAAATAAATTCTTACCGAGAAAAAATTTCGACGAATATCCAATCGATAATGCTTAATGCTTAAAGCCTTTGGATGTTTTCATGTTCCATTAAGGCCATTGGCATTTAGCTAATGTTCAGGTGGATGGTTCTCAGTATGCAAGATTTTGAATGCCAAAAATCCGTCACTCCGTATCCGTTGTCGGGTAAAATCTTGTAGATTTAGTTTTATTATTCGCTCTTTGAAACGGGACACCAAATTTATCGCATGATGATAAATCCTGTCAAGTAGTTCGATATCCTTCCTCGGCCATGATTCCAGGCTTGCGCTTAAACGACACCCAGATAACGGGATAACGGGATGTTTTTCTGCGGTGTTCCAGACGAAAACTTGCGTACCAAGTTTATACGTGTGGTGCAGACATTTTCCAAGCCGCAGCATTTTACATTTCGCAGGGTTAAATGTTAACTGATTTGACTGGGACAAAAGAAATAAGGTGCACATATCCCGTTGTAATGCCATACAGTCATTAACATCCACGCGCAACCATATATTCATTAAAAGTCATTTCACTTAATAATTCCAAACAAGGCGAATTTATTGCAAAAGAGGCTGATTGCATGATAAACGTAAGTGCATCTTAGCTTTGATTTATGGCTCCCATTCTCCATCATATAATGCTGACACTGTTCTTTCTAACGCCATACATTGAAGCTCACATACATTCACTACTCCACGGCGAATTTAATGTACCGACGATTGTCACACATTACAGGTGACGATTTATTCAAAAGATTTCTTCAAGAAATAATGACTTGCATCCCTCTTTACAACCATGTACAACAACCGAAACGATTTCGATCTGAACAAACCCCATTTTCCCTAGACCTCATACCTACGAACAAAGAACTCATTGTTGAATCTGTATACTAAACAGTTCCACTCGGATTTAGTGATCCTGTTGTCATCACATTTGATTATATTTATCAATACGAACAGGTAGAAAATACTCAACGAACGTATACAAATGTGAGCTATGACTTGCTTCGAACTCTTATTGCTGCAAATCGATGGAATTTCCTTGAATTCAAAGCGGCTAAGGAAATCTGGGAAATATTTCACATCCAACTTCTTATTATAATTGATTTATCATCGTAATGGAAATAATAAGCAGCAAACAGCGTTCAAAATGCCTCTCAGAAGCAGTAATCCGAAGTGGATATGTAAGCGTGACAATGCCTGCTCCAAATACTTGGACGATCCGTCTGGGATAACTTGGTGCTACTACGACTTATTGCGAAATAAGTCTGTTTCTCTCATTCGAAAAGAGAGAAAAGAATACCAAATCAGTCTAGTCGAAAAATTCATAATGAATCCCAAAGCATTGTACAAACACGTCAACGACCTCCGAAATGTCAAAATGGGAATACTACTACTGGCTTCTGTTACTGTAATGGCGATATCATTTAATGATAGGGTAAACGTTTTTCGACAACAATTTGCATCAGTAATCTCACAACTGTCGACCCATGGACAGTCCTTAAACTCTGACAGCTTCAGCCTGGTAAATCTTCACGGGGTGTAATTTCCCACAAATTTGTTCAATCAAAATTAATACCGATTAAGAAAACAGGTTCACCCGATATAGGTAATACACACCCAAATATTTTGTATAATCTGTCTTCCGAATTCACAATACCGACGTCCGACCTGTTCAAAATGATGTTCGAACACAGCTTTGTGCCAGAAACTTGGAAAACATGCATTGAATAGTCTCATCTACAAGAGTGGTGAGAGAAAATATCCGTTAAACTATCGTCCGATAGCTTTATTACCAGTTTTATCAAAAGTAATGAAGTCGATCATAGTTGAAACCTTTCGGAATCACTTTGAGATTATTAATTTAATCTTCGAGGCACAGCATGGATTCAGAAAAAAAAGAAAAAGAAGATTGGGCTGAGCTAGTGGATGTCGGCAACACCGTGTACTTGATTTATATCGATTTCTCAAAAGCTTTCGATCGTGTCATTCACGGAATACTTTCGTCGAAATTAATCACTTACGGCGTACGAGGTGAACTCCATGCATGGATTAAAAAATGGTTAGTATACCTTAAGGATTAGTCATCGGACCGCTTTTGTTTTTAATATATATAAACGACTTGTCTTCTGTAGTGCAGTCATCGGTGCTTATTTTCGCTAATGACGCAAAGCTTTGGCGCAGGATAAACTACATAGCCGACACGCAAAACCTGTAACGGGATGTCGATATGATTTATACCTGCCCTAGACAACGAACTGCAGCCTATTGTCAATCAACAGCAATTTGAGCAAAGAATGTTATCTAAGTCATACTGTTATTAAACCTTTCTATCCTAGAGGTGTCATATGGTACCACATTCTTTCGTGTAAATTATTCCTCTCTCATTGAAGAAAACACGTCTGAACATGTTTTGATAATTGTACTGATGTCTCTTCGCTGTAAAAATTAAGCTAGCCGGTGACAGTTGGACCAAGGTCACGCTCTAGGGTGGTCGTTTGCGTGTGGCATCATTTTAAAACTCGGAGACAAGATAATGCATGTCAAAAAGTAAGTTATTGTGACTATCTAAGTGTATGCTTTTCAAAGTGAGATGATAGTGATGATAGATGCCTGACAACTGTTTTGCACTTCTTTCTGATAATATGTTCTAAAATTGTAATTACAATATTGAATTGAAGTCGGCGGTACCGTTTGGCACCGCTAGGATGGTACGAGTACAAAATAGTCTAATAAGTTTATTTCAAGAAAGTCCCTCAATATGAATGAAATTCTTCACATTTTAACGGAGGATGAAAATGAGCTGGATATGTATTTAGAGCCTATTGATGTTCGCGATTTGACAGATGAAGATTCATGTAATGAAAGGTGACAAAACATATTATGTGGACTAAAGGGAATAAATCAGTTAGTTGTAGTATTTTTCCTGAAGGCAATTACTCTAAATATTCAGATTTTTCACCTGTTGAGCTTTTTAAATTGTTCATCAATGAGGATATTCTGCAACCTGTGCAGACTGAAATGAAAATATTCATTAAAATAAATTGGCTGGATGTACAAGTACAAATTTGCTAGTTGAACATATTTTTAGCTATTTTGTTGTTGACTGGGTATAATACTCTTGCACCAAAACGTATGTAATGGTCAAAGTCAAATGATGTTTACAACGGTGCTGTTGCTAATGCCATGAGACGGGATCGGTTCGACGCCTTCATTAAATGCTAGCATTTCAATGCTTCTGATGTTTTGGATACATCTGACAAATACATCAAAATGCGACCTCTCATTTTCCACTTGCAAAAAAAGTTTATGGAACATTTTGTACCCTCCAAAACTATATCGCACGATGAGGCAAGGGTTAAATATTTTGTAAAACATGGGTGCAAGTAAGCAATAAGTAATGAACCAATACGCTTTGGGTATAAAGTGTGGTGTCAAAATACACTTACTGGATGTTTGTGTGAAGGAAATAGATATAAAGGTGACGAGGAAATGGAAGGAAAATTTGGAAAATGTTATTTAACTGTTCTACATCTACTGTCAACTTGCAGTGTCGTGAAGACCGAACTCCCATATCATTCTTTGTTTGATAATTTGTTGACCTCAGTGTTTTATTACATGAATTTGAGAAAGGGGCTATGATGGAAGAGGTACTCTTCGTGGAAAGAGCCTTGAAAAAATGTGTCCAGTAAAATCTCCCAAGAATATTGATGAGGAAGCAAGCGGAGCTTATGATGCTGTTACGGGTAATTTAGAAAGCACAACCATCTTAATCACGCGATGGAAAGATAAGGCAATAGTAAATGCTGCATCCACTATACTCGGTGAAAATGCAAATAATAATGTTCGTCGTTGGTCTAAAAAGACTGTAAATGTATTCAAGTCAGCATACCTAATGTCATCCATGTATATAACCAGTACATGAGAGGAACTGATCAAATGGATCAGATAATCAGAGCGCAGAGCGATAAAACTCGTCCTGGGACTTTCTAATTATCCATACGAATTGAGACTTCAAATATTGAATTTGCAATCGGCTCAATACAGACGGCAACGAGGTGCACTAATCTTCATTTGGACAGTGCTTAATCAAACAAATCATCCTAGTAGTCATTTGTTTCATCTTTCCCATAACACTCATCTTCATTGTCACCAATCTAAAATTTACCAACAGCATATCAGATTGAACAGCCGCAAATATATATTTTCCGTTAGCAAGATGCAATTGAGGAACAGTTTACCTACTCACCTGATACAATCTGGAACAATTTACGTTTTCAAGAAATCGCTAGATGTCCACATGGGCAAGTATGTTTTGCACGTTTTGCAATAATGACTATCAATATTTTGATATTTTTTCACCATCGGACGCGATGTACATTTTGGCGAGTTTGTAAACCATCGCTTTTTACCTGCATATAATCTATGAATAAATCGATTTATAAATAAGCTAGAAGAATGTGAACTGCTCGCGAGGGATCTGAAAAACCTACAAACTTGGTCGATAAAAATCGCATTTCCATCAATTTCCAATAGTGTCACATATTTAGCCTCGAAGAATATGTGGAGTTTCAAAATTTTCACGCTTTTCGCAGGCTCTTGTTGACAAAAGGCCTTAGGTGTGTTGTTAAGCAACATGTTAGGGACGTCGAGCTACTGCATGCAGCCTACCACGAAACATTACAGAAAGTTTCATTCCTAAAGATAATTTTTATAAGGTTCTCAATATAGCCAATTTCCCGCATAATAAATAGGTACATTAGAACCAAGATGGAATATTCAGTTCAAGAATGGCTTTCAAAAGTTGTTGAAATGTATACACCATCGAGCTACCAAACTTATCGGATGACTCAACCAGAAATGATACAAGGAACAAATCATAACACTGAATATATTTGATTATCCACTTTGTTGTCTTCTAAGGGATTTCATTTTGGTGCATAATATTTTGTCTACCACAAATCACCATCTAGAATGCTCATTTCATCTACGGGGATCGCATTAGTCAAGTGCGCATACATTGACTATGAATTTCCCTCACTCAAGACTCAACTGAAGACGACATTTTCGCAATGCGAGTTCGTTTTACTTGGAACAATCTACCAGATTTTATGGTATTTCAAGAAGTTTTGATAAGTTTTCGACCCTTAACCCGTTAATCGAAGAAAACTGTACATCTTAACCCCGTGCATCTACTTGTGTCATCCAATCAAAAGAACACAATTTCTGCCATTGGTTTTTTAACTGATTTTTGAATTGCTCAGTTAGCAACCAAATCTCGTTTTTACTTGTAGTATTATTAGTATTTCCCATAGTATTTTGTGGTTACTTGCAAAGGTATGTTTTTAGACCATTAAAATTGAATTGAAATGAAGCACACTGATCCTACTGTGATAGATTTGGAGAAACTTCTGACCTGCAAGGCATTATAATCAATGGAAACAACTTGAATGTTGGTTGAGATGCTTCTGGTTCTTACGCATCCAGGTTCTCAAGGATCTAGCCTCTTGCCGTAAAATGCCAAGCATATAGTTTAAAACATTTTATTGCAACATCGCATACAAATTGGATAGCTGTTCGAAATACGACAATGTCAGAACTTTATTTCAATCAAAAAGACGTATTCATGGCATGTTTGTTGAATAATCATTAGACAGGATTTAATTATCGAAGATAAGATTTATCATTATTTAAGTCTCGTATAAAAATTAAAAATCACTCAAATTGACTCTACGAGGTTATAAATACAGCCGAAGAATTTCATTTTCGGACACAACACGGATTGACCGCTACTGTTAGATTAATAACTAATGCCGGGAAACTGGTACACCTAGCTAAATGTGTCATACCATTGCACAAACAGCTTAAGCGCCACAAACTTTCATTGTTTACACAGATGTTGCAGCGTACACTAGGGCTTAGAAAACTAGCTGAATTGTTGTTCATTTAGCAAACCTCATAACATACCGTTTAATCAAATCACGACAATTCTACGAAAAATACTTGATGAGGTTACTAGCATTGTCTGCCGGCGCAGATATTATTGATATGACGAAACCCTGATTAACAATTGATATATCTGTTATGGAGTGCGCAATGCCATACTATATGCATTCCAGAAATGACCGAGTAGCTTCGCGATCCGTCGGTGGTGTTGCTGTATAGTTCAAAGATCACCTTTTTTGGAAGTATTGGAAATGTCTTCCCATAATGCTTGAGTAAGTGCAAAATGCTGAAAGGAAAAGGGGCGACGTCGGGTGACTGGCACCTCAAAACCAGCATGCTTCGGGCAGGTGGAGCTCGTAAGTGTACATGGGGGAAGGAAAAACCTTATCTCAAAACTCCAAGATTGTGGCTACATCTAATCAGACATGGAATTCGCCTTACTTCGCATTCGAACCACAAGGATGCTTACATGTTTAAATGTTAAATGTATATATGCATTTTCTACATAAATGGTGCATTTTGAATCGTCTTGGGTGTGCATAATTAGATGGTTTTCAATCACCAGTTGGTGTAAATCTATGGCAACTATAACATTATCTTTATATTCAATAATCAGACAGACAACTCTCACTATATTTCGTAGTATAATTCTTTTTGTTATTGAAAATATTGAATCGTAATAATTCAACCTTATTCACGTAATTATCTTCAAATCCATATAGAATATCTATATTCATCAAAAATATGAAACATATCTCCTTAGAAAACTTAGCAGCCCTAATTATTAATAAGGTTTTCTCATTGTCATTTGATCAAACGTTTTAGCTAATCATCCTCAAGACAAACACGTTTACAGACTAGGAGATCTTCATTTGCTTTCGTCAAGTTGTACCATTTCCGCTTCGTCTTCTGAGTATTTTTGAATTTATCATGTTAAGAATCGAGAACAAACAAAAAATAATTAAATAGAAATTGGCACATAGTAATAAAAATAACTATTTTCGAATACCGTTTAAAAGATCGGTTACAGAATAATAGGCTTGCTGCATATCACGGTGTTAAATAAGGTGAATTGATCTTCAAACATTTATTATATAAAATTTAACTCTTTATTGGACCGTGTTCCATTGTGTATACATTTGATGGAAACTGATCATGTTACAAACTCACGCTATGGAGGTAAGAAATATTAACGTTGATATGTTTTCATATCAAAGCAATCATTGCAAGATATTAGGGTTGACCGCATCACCCTGTCCCCTGTGTAATTTGAAAACATTATTTATCCTCTTATGCGTGTAATCGTATTGCGAGTAATATGTTTAGCTGCACAATGAGGGGCAGTCAGCAAATATGCAAGCGGTATAATTTTGCAAGTTCATTGTTCGGATATAACCGTACTGATATATATCATTAAATGCGATGAAAGTTATACATCCATTGCAGTTATTGGTAAAAGAAAGAAAACGAAGCACAGGATTTCGATATTTTCGATCCATGTATAGCAAGATCAGTTACCGATATGGGTAAAATTGTATAATAAACTACCGTATTTTTCGGACTATACGGCGCACCGGATTATAAGACGCATTATCAGTGAACGATCGGTTTTCATATATAAGACGCACCGGAATATAAGGCGCATAAAGCGAAACAAAAATAGTCGGATAGGTCAGACTTTATTCAAATCATGAACAATAACTCTCAATATTACATAAAAAAGAACACTTACTTTTTCAATCATTCCTCTTCTACGAATCCATCAAATTCCTTTTCTTCGATGGTTGAATTCAACAGTTGGGCGATAGTGGCATCAAGCACGCCGGGATCCCTCTCGTCATCATCCAATTCAGTCTCATTGCTGTTGCTTGGCTGTTCATCAATGATTCCAGCCTTAGTGAAACCTCGGACAACAGTAGAGACCGATACTTTAGCCCAGGCGTAGACGATCCATTGGCAGACAGTGGCGTAACTAGCCCGGCGTTGCTTACCTGTCTTGGTAAATGTGTGCTCACCTTCTGTCATCCATTGCTCCCATGCGGCTCGCAATTTAGCCTTGAACGCCCTATTGACTTCAATATCTAGCGGTTAGAGTTCTTTGGTCAATCCTCCAGGAATGATGGCCAGCTCCGAATTGGTTTTCTTCACTTGACTTTTGACAGTTTCAGTGAGATGAGCGCGCATAGAGTCCTAGATCAATAAGGCCGTAGAAGTGTGGAAAAAGCCATCCGGCCTCCTGAAATAAACTTCTCTCAGCCACTCGTTCATTTTCTCTTCGTCCGTCCAGCCTTTCGGATTGACCTTAACAATGATTCCAACAGGAAACGTTTGTTTGGCAAAGTCTTCCTCTTAAAAATGACCATGGGTTGTATTTTCTGGCCATTAGCCTAGCAACCAAGAACGACAGTGAAGGAGGATTTCTTATTCCCTGTGGTGCGTATAGATACAGTAGACGTCCCTGTTTTTTTGAATATTGAAAAGTTTAGAACAGTAAAGAACAATAAAGGTAAATATGTATACAGCGAACATGTTGTTGAATATTTTCGCGATTTTATGTCGCTAAAATGATACACATGTTTTGAAATGTGTTTTT
>JACCGJ010007477.1:0-28290 GCA_013407085.1 Atriophallophorus winterbourni
AACAATCTGTGAACACTGTATTGTTCCAAATTGAACTAATCACAGCACCGTTCAACTATATATTATTACATAATAATGCACATTATAATAATCTGATGACTTAAATAATGAAGATTGCTTCGAAATATCCATCACGGTGTTCAGTTTGATTCTATTTCATTAAACTGGATTCATTCTATTTATTCTGTTGATACAATTAGTATGATCCGAAACCACTTGTCCGGGCCGGGTGAGTTTTCTCATAGCAGCATCTGAGCATATTCCAATCGATTGAGATTAACAAATACACACGCAGAGACCGATAAAAATTTCTTTGAAACGAAATAAAATTGAACAATATTCAATAGAGAAATTTCGACTTTGCAACTATTTCTTTTTATAGAAGCGGGTTCGGTTGTGTGGGGTTTTATGCTCAACAGAATTTTATTTCCATTTCGCAGTTATTAACCCCTCTATGTGCATGTAATAAATGAAATTTGTTCGGTAAAACATTGTCAGTTGTAAGGATCTTGACTATAAACGTTTCACAACAATTTCTACTTGTGGCAACACCTAAAATTTTGTAATTTTCAAAATCGATACATGCTTTCTACTGAGGATATTACCGAGTTGAAAATGGTTTGCCTGTAATACGAGAAAATACAAATATTTACCCGCAATTGTGCACTTTATCCTAAAAACGATAATTTTAATTTTTGATTTTTCTTCTCTTTCCAGAAAGATCAATAATTTAATCATTTATGCGTAGATTTCTGGGTGATATAAATAAAATATTAGGTATTTCATACTTATAAATAGCAACAATATAACGAAAGATGTTGTGTAGAGCTCTCGAATAAATTCTTGCAATTTTGAACGCGGTTATATTAAGTTTACAATCGATAGTACTATATAATCATGCAGCTCACTCAAAAAATCAATAAATTAGATTCTTACGAGCCTAGGAATTGGTGAATTAGGAGGCATTCCTGCGTAGCTTAGAATGAGGATGGTGTTCGGATGGTGTTCGCCGAGCTTGTGTAGATGTTGTTGAACGTTACATCGTCAAGCTAGATGACATCATATGCAAAACGTCTTTTATATTGACTTGTAATTGGTATTCATTGATTTTTAAAAGGTCCGTCTGTCCGTTCGCCATCACTCCCGATGGTTGGTGGAATTCATGGGACCAATGAAAACTCGCTGGACAAGAATGCAACACATGATTTACACCAACCAACGGGAGTAATGGCGGATAGTAGGCACTCTTCCTAACGAATATAACAACCCGAACTGCTGATTGGCCGAAAATTGGACACTAATATTGATCCGTGAAAACATTCCAACTCACTATTCGGTTCGGACTTTGATTGATGTTTACCATAATTATTAACATGTTGTCAACTGACATTCTAGAAACATCGATTTTATGTGTTATGAAAGTAGTGTTCACTCGATTGTAATTAGTCTCCGCGATTCGAGTGTAAATAAATTGTATGTTACGCTCTATTGTCTCTTCGCCTTTCTACTTTGGTGGATAATGAATATTGGGGATCAAATTGGTTGAGAGTCCTCCTTCTTGGAATCAAAGAACATAACATTGAATTCGTTAATTTTCAATTCATCAAGTGATTAGTTGTTTACAAGTGGTGGTAGAGATTGTTCCTCCTTAATTGGGCTGTTCAGTCATTCGAAAAGCCTCGGAGCATGAAACCATCATCATGCGTTTCTGATGTACATCCACGGTTGACATCGACCGAATAAGGTTAGGTTCGTCGCTTTAAAAGCAATTAACACCGGATAACTACAGACACGCCTCTCTCAATTTTTCGAAAATTGTGTGTTCAATATCTCTTTGCTTATCTGCTATGCATATAAGAAAATTCGCTTTTTTTGTATATCGATTGGTGAATTGTTGCCTACAGCATGGAAGAATGAATGGATTTCCAGCCATTTCCGTTGATTTTGTAGTATATCGATATTTGTTCATCGGTGAATCTCAATTCCGGGGAGATTTCATCAGACGTCTACCGTAATTTTGTTTGAAAATGATCACATAATAGTCCGGATACCGTAGAGATTTGAAGTTTTCCATCTTTGATGAACACATCTATCCACCTTATTCCAGGACTATGTGCATGAGATTGGACACCATCGTCTAAAAAGATATTCTGACTTCTGGATCGCATAAATCAAAGAGCCGCCACGCTTGTAATGGACTCGAAAATACATCATTCGCCGAGCAGACTCAGGACGACTGGTGCTGAGGACACAGTGCACAACAGTAGAATGCGAGGTGATTCATCTTCGCATAAAAAATAACTTTTCCCCCACCCACTTGACATTATTTCCACCTCGAACTTCAGCAACAGCCGTGGTCGGGTTGAACGTAAAAATAACACACTCAAACGGAACTGGCGGCAGATATTTTTATTTTAGTGCAGGTTTGCATTGTGCGGAATTGCGTACCAGAAGATTTGTTAAGCTCAAACAGTTTATCTATATCAAAATAGAAACTTGACTGAGATTTGAAACTGTATGACGGAAAAGTAGCTAATACCGACCTGCCTTCTAATGGATTTTCAGTAGCGTTCAACGACGGGATAATTCTTCAAGCGCACCGTCAGGTCTGCTTGGCCTGACACCTGGTGTCCATGTATTAGATAAATTGTCCTTCAATGATGCTGAGGCGTATGACGCACTCATCTATGTTCGGGTCAACAAACTCTTATCAGCACTGGGTGATATGTTTTCAGTCCAGGTGTCGGGGAATTCCCTCAGTGTTAACTCCGCACAGTGTGTTAATGATTTGGGTGTACCGTTTCGCGCCGACTTCAAATCGGAGGACCAATGTGCCGCTGCGGCGTAGCGTGCACGCAATATAATTTTTCGGCTGAAATCAGTGCTATCGAGCAGAAGACCCGATGTATTCCTACCACTTTACAAGGCATTAGTTCGGCCGCATCTCGAATATTGTGGTCAGGGGTGGTGTCCTCGCTACAAAAAGTATATCCTTCGACTTGAAAGCGTACAGCGCCTCGCAACACTCATGAATGAGGGTCAGCGAGGGGAAACGTACGCTGCGCGCCTAATGACTCTTGATCTTTTCGCCCTTAGACACCGTCGTTTAAGAGGTGAGTCAATAGAAACCTTCAAGGTCTTGAAAGTTTTGAGTGGCGTGCCAATGAACGACTTCTTTACCCTAAGTCCCGAGCTCTGCACCCGGGGCCATTCAATTAAAATTGCTAAGAAACGATGTCAGCTAGACTCCAGGAAACACTTTTTCAGTCTTATGGTTGTAAACTTCTGGAACATTCCTCCTGAAGAACTTATTTCCTGCAGTACCGTCTCGAGTTTAAGGAGGGGTTTGGACCGCAACTGGGGTAAATGTTTTCCTGAATACTCTCCTTAATTGCTATACAAGCTTAGGTAGTTCACCTGTTAGCGTTATCCCGTAAATCATGTAAGGGCTAGAGTTCTCTGTGTTTTTTATTTATTACATACGATGCTACTTTAGCTGACCTCTCACCATGCTGGTAAAGAAAAAACTGCTTTTTTTCTTTTTCTTGCATCGGTTATAACGCGGTGCTTCCGGATAATCTCTTGGCGTCGTGATCGTCGAAGCTTTCAAATAGACAAAATGAAATAACGTTTTGGCAGTGGTGGGTGCTTCTCTGCAGCTTTCCACCGAAAGAAATTCTAGACGCTGGATTGGCTCGTTAGCCACATAATGTCCTGTGCAAACTGAACTGAACCGAATATAAGTGCTAATCAAAATCCCCCCCAACAATTAATAAACTATCTTCGTCCCATTGATTTTGATTTTATTTACACATATGTATACATTTGCACCTTTACCTCGACTCTATGGTTATTGTAAAGTTAATTACTTTTTCAACCATGAATCTTGAATCTTGAATCTTGATATACATAATTTAACCTTGATAAAAAACGCACATCACTTTATATGATTCACTCAAAAATATCATTCGGTGTATTGCGTGTCATCCGATGTCGCACGGTTCAATTAAACATCAAAATCACAGATTTCATCTACGCCCAACTCACTGCTTTCCACAAACTTTTCTTATCGAAAGTCTTTTGAGAAATATCTTGTTATAACAAATATTGTAAGGTTGATCTCGTTGATAAGTGGGAGATATATTTATTGAATATTTCCATCGATTTTATTCCCTTTTACTTTTACACTGCGCTTACATTTCGAATATCTTCAATCAAGCTTGCTAGTTCATGCTTTTCATCATGAAATACATAAAATTTAGTGGTCGTTCTGAAAAAGAATCTTCTTAATACACACCTTCAGTCGAATAATCGTTGGGTAAATAATAATCAATTTTGTGTTGTATTCAACACTGTAAGATGAACATTTGAATTTATTTTACTGACATCTAATTGTCGAAATCTGCTGGTATTTTGTATACTTTTACCATTTTTTACAGAGCTACTTGAGTTTATTCGTTATCGAGCCTATTTTTGTGTTATCTTTATTTGCAATTTCCGCGCAATTCGAATTTCTAATCCCTCGTTTTCATTGTACCTGTTGGATATTCGTGTTTTTAGATTCAGTGCGAAGCGGAATAATTGAGGCTTGCTTTTTTATTGTATAATTATTTTGCTTCAATTGAACCTTACGCATCTCACGTATTGTCTTGTCAATATCTTGGTGGGCTTGGACGCGTAACTCAACCGTTAGATAGACACATTGGTGTTTATACTGTGACTGAATTCTTTGACTTTGGACTTGATTTTCTCCAGAGCTTCATTGTCGGTTACAAATACTAAACACAGAAAGATCCTCAATTTTCATATTGCTCAAAGCATGATTATTTGAGCGATTATCTAGGAGAAACGCCTCTCCCACCATTCTAATTAGCGAAAGTTCGCTATAAACAAGTAACATTAGAAGCTACTGTCATTTCAAATTATCATTGAATCGTGTCATTAATTACAATAATTAATCAGGTTTATGACAATGATGCATTATTATATTGTTCACGAAATTTATGTGCAAATTGGCCATCGATGATAACGAAAGCAGGTTTTATGTGATGTAATATTTATAACATCGGTAGTGCCTGAAATAACAAACCCAACAGTCAGGAAAACAGAACAAGACCGAAATGGAATGTTGATCGGGAGTCCGAGGTCCAAGTTTCCGTTGAGTGTTTTGGCTATGGTCTTGGTTTGTATTTATATGATAACAACAATTTGAACCTGTGTGGCCACAGAATAATCGTGGTAAGGGAATAGTGAGGCCGATGGATGTTCGTAGTCAAGTGCAAGCAAAACAATTTGAATGTAGTGACAATAGGGGATTGTTGCCGAAAAACAGCATGATTCATGTAACAATTACTTTAACTAATTTTATTGCAGAAATACTGTTTTTTGTATTCCTCATAGGCCTGAACATGGAATGCAGGCTTGTAAACGGAATACAGCGTAATTATATGTGAATGATGCCTCCCCGAATCGTCTCCATTATTTTTATGAACAGCTCATTTAAAGAAGCCGTATATTTAGATTTAAATGAATTCCGTTAGGAAAGGGAATAGGAGAAGCGAAAAATATATAACAATGTATGGTGGTGCTCCCAACCCCATCACTTAATACACCACTACCGGTTTCTGGCTGTTTGCCTTCATCAGGTGGAGACATTAAGATCAGGCTCAGTGAGCCTTGAATATATATAGTTATTTTGTACACTTTATAACGTATTTATTCCGATACAGAAGCGTGAATCCAACCAAGTGCGTTGTTTACGCTAAGGTAATTTCATGAATATTTGTAATGTGTTATTACTCATGATTAGTCAAAATCAATTTTTTGAATTAAAATTCAACCAATAATGGCACGCACATGTTGTCTCGTTATACCGCACTCAAGTCTCGATTGTATACGTCATTTCTTCTCATGCGTATTCGCATTCTGTGGAATTCACTACCACAGGATATTGTGAACGCTCCTACAATCCGTGATTTCAAATCGAAACTGGATGCTTATATCAAAGAGTACTCCGCCGTCAGCACTGTATATTGACCCCACATTACCCCACAAAATTCAAACACCTCAATTGAATTCTGATTGCATTCTTTGTATTTTTATAGCTGTCATCCATGCTGTACATGCACGGTACACATGAAATTTGTGTTAGGTGAAACGCTTTTCACAATTGCTTAATTACGATAATAGGCGAAACATTGATCATCGTTTCATATTGGGAGCTATGAATGATATGGCACAACATTCACTGCAACATGGCAAGAATGTTCCTCGGAAATATCGATTCGGAACTAAAACCTTGTCAAATAGTTCGTTGGAAAACGTTCTTGTAGTATGAATTATTGGAAACCTGAAGAGAACGGTTCACTACCAGAATAGATATATCGACAGGCCATCGGCTTAGGTATCTTTCGAAAAACATTTGAAAGATTATCTCTGGTAACCTTACCAAGGATAATGAACGTCTATCATCGCCCTAATATGAAGGATGCGTTGGACGTCTAGGCTCTTTGGCTGCGAAAATATATTGTTCTCTTTAATAAAACTTATCACAGAGCAGCAAGTTTGTGATGGGTCTTCGCAATATTCCGGACAACGAAAGATTGTGACGTCTGGGTTTATGTGACTTTCCCTATAGGATGATACGGCGCGTTATTATTCTGATCTATAGAATAGAAACATCCGTTAGGACACTTACTTGTGTGATGTGAAATTGACGAGCGGATTTACCTTATTTCTTTACGTCCCAAGTTCCCGATTGTCAGTTTTTGCTCTTCATGCTTCATTCCTTTAGAATTCCTTACCTCAATATGTGGTGGACTCTCCTTGCCTGTCGATAACTAACGCGAAATTAAACACCCTTCATGAACCTTACATTTAATGTACCCTACTGGTTTTATACAATGTTTTCACATTTTTATTTAAACTGATAATTGCGAAAGAAATATACCACGCTTTCCAAAAACAACAAAGTTCCACAATGTAGCTTGAACGAAACTTCTTTCAAAAAAACATTTTGTTAATCTAATAATTTTTGAAGTGGTTTGTTGTTTCCGGAACTAAATTCAAAATCGATGGTAGTGGATCGCGGGAAAAAAATCGCACTAAAGTCTCGTTACAATTTAAAACATTCAAATACAGTTATAAAATGCACATGTCAACTTCTAAATCTCCAAATTTACTTTACAAAGATTGAGTGTGATGAAAGTTTAATCAACACGCACCTTCTTGCCATGTCTTTGCACACGTAAAGAGTGAGAAGAGTATGAGAACAGCACTTCTCATTTCAACCGTTGTAAATTATTACAAAAGTGATCGTTAAGAAATTCGGTTTTTATATAAATGATTTATGACGTCACCTATGAATTGAACGCGGGTGATCTAGCTTTTAGGAACGGCGTTGAGATACAAAGTTTTTAAAGTAACAATAATTATGATAATTACAAAAAAGTTAAATAATAAAGGCGTGATTGAGAAGTGTCAAATTCAAATTTAAATTCAAATTCAAATTCAAAGATTTATGGTTAAAAAAGTTAATACTTTACAACACCACAGGTTGACGGTATTAATAAAACATGAAAAAATACAATAGTATAAAAGCAATAGAGAATATCAAATGTAAGGCTCACGAATGTTATTCTTTTGCATATGTAAGTCCAATTTCACTTTAAACGCCGCCAGGCAAGGAGAGTCCACCACATGTTGGGGTAGGGGATTCCAAAGAAATATAGCACGTATGGCGAAAAATGGCGCCGACAGTCAATACGGGAACTTGGGACGTAAAGGGATAAGGTATGTCCGCGTGTCACTTTCCCATCACACACATCAAGCAAGTGTTTTAGTGGATGTCCTTCGGTAGACACAATTCTATAAGTCAGAATAATATCGCGTCGTATCCTCCTTTGGGTGAAGTCGCATAGACCCAGACAAAGTGTAGTTGATACATAATTCAATACGTAAATTGTTCAAATAAAGCCGTCTGACATAGGGTCACAAGTTATATGCGAGAGATAAATGCTAGATTCAGAAGCACCTCAACAGATGAATTAGACGATGCATCTGGAAAAACTTGTGAACAATAGAGCTTGTGGCATTTGAAATTATCATGACTTTTGATATGAACAGTTATTTAAAAAATGTGACTAAATGTATTGTATATCGTATTTTAAATGAATCATAAATATCTAATTCGTGAGTTTGCTATAAATATTACTCCAGATTTCGTACGGTTAACCATGCTAAATTTTCGTGATTTCTCTCAAATGACTTTGTTTACCTCAAAGGTTACTAGCGGAAGCTCTGTCCCTTTGAATCTGTTATTGCCTGTTTAAATTCACACGAAATCTGATCATACTGTTTCTACCCGGTGGGTGTGGATAGCAGCAAACCGGTCGTGTAGTGTGCTTGATGGAATGCGTGCGAATGTGTGTCTTCAAACAGCATTTTCTTTTATGACATCGACCTATGAAGATCACAGCCAACGATACTTCTCACCCGCTGTATGGCAATCACTTTAGAAATGAGACTTTCTCGAAGACTTGACCATATTGCATCATACTGCCTTTCGTATAGTACCTTCAATGTTCAAGAAGAAGAACTCGGTAAAATACGGATGTATTGGTAAAATTGTTTAACCCTAAAAGCTTACTGACCATAAACAAAAAGGCTCATTTCCATGCATCTCCATCACACAACTACACACGCCACACCACCGGTTTCGTGCTGTTTGCACTCATCAGGTAGGGACAGTAGTGTCATGGTCCGCATGCGTTTGAAACAGTGGAAAAACGGTAAAAAAGTTGCACTTGTATGTCAATGTTTGATAAGTTTGGTACTACTAAACTCTTCAATTACATGAGCCCGCACTCAAGTGACATGGTTTAAACCCATGAACATGAACGAACAACTCATTGGCATGCATGTGTGAGGGATAGAAATGTATGTAAATGTGCTATTTTAATTTTGTCTGATTAAAAATAATATTTTAGCGAGTTGAATTAATAATTTTGCCATCCTCTCGTCCAAATTCCGTGTAAACAATTTTTTAAACCCTTGAGGAAAAAGATGTTAACATCACTAACCACAAATTTTGCACACTAACATAGATCAGGTTAAAGAATTGTCGAATTAATAATTAAAACGCTTCGTACGAAATTGAAGTCATATTATCATATTACCGTTAGAAATAATAAATTAATAAACAACGCTTAAAAATATGTTTACTCAGCTTTCGAGATAAAATGGAAGATATCTGAAGCAACATGTCACTCAAGCGCCATTAATAACTGAAAATAATTCTCCGGAACCCAAATTGAAAAACAATTACATGGAAGAATCAATCATTCATTGACACATTCTTCGTCATATATATGATTTTAAGAATGTTATATATAATTTGTTAATCCTTGAGGTATTTCAACGCGATACAATGCACTCCATATGAATCGAAATCATAATAATGCAAGCATCAATTGATGACAGCAAATCACTGACATCCGGCGACAAGAAACTTTATTACAGCCAACGTGCCATTCCAAACGTAAATCTTTTATTGCTTTTGAAGTTGCTAGTACAAGAATGACGCAATGTCTCAATTTGTGATATTGCCAGATATTGTGAATTATTTCGAAACATTCTCTGTGAAATGTGAGCTTTGTAAATCCGCTGTATTATTTGCATAACAACAGCGCTACATGATTTGACCCAAACAAATTTCAAACTCAGCGAATATTACATCAGATTTTTGATTGGAAATTAGCAGAGAAATGTAAAATATATTCTGTTTTGTTAAAATTCCAGACAACAGTAAATACTCAGAGTAATAATCGATTTTTCGTTTCGAGAGGATGCATTAACAATTGCACGAATCAGGTTGAAAAAACATTACTTGGGACGGCTGTTACGACGTGTTGCCACACTGAATTATGCAACCAGAAATCGACACCTGGAGGCTCGTCAACGGTCGCATACGATGTTTTCAATGTGTTCGGATCAAGTCTGCTTATTTATGTGTAGTGATTACATTCAATTGATCATTGGGTTACTTTTCCATTAGAATGACAGTTGACAGTTCTGTATTTGATTCCGTTTGAAAATAATATACCGAAAAATGCTCGATTGCAGTAATTTTATCACACACCACATGCTGTTTGACCTCACCAGATATGAACAGTATGATCAGGATCCGTATGCTTTTGAAGCGTTTGAATAAACAAAATAAACAAGGTATGAACTTGTATTCTACTGTTAGGTAAAGTTGATATGTACAACCTGTTTAATCATATGTGCCCAACATATGTAGATGGGTTAAAACCACGATCGTGAACAAAAATGCTCATTTGCATGCATTTCCATCAAACACCATACGAGCGGTTTCGTGCCGTTTGCACCGATCAGGTAGAAAGAGAAAGATCAGGATCCGCATGCACTTGTCAGTTCTAGTTAGATGATTTTCCACGGTGATACTTCGTGATTTACACTGATTGAATCAGATTTGTGTTCGTCACAGAAACATGTGAAAGTTGTTCTGTCATCTAAGCGACGCAGTCACGCCCAGTCAGTAGTGAAATGAAAATCACATGTATCTATTGCCTGATAGTACAGCTACTCATTGTTGTGACAACAATTCTCAAATATAGATTTGCTCTCATAATAATGATGATCAAACTCATTGTGAATTCGGATCGATAAAAATCGAACGTGTTCTAAATATGTCAATTATTGATTGATTCTTCCATGTAATTGTTTTTCAATTTGAGTTCCGGAGAATTATTTTCAGTTAATTAATGCACATAATTGACATGTCGCTTCAGATATCATCCATATTATCTAGCATTGTGTACGAGTAGACTGACGTTGACATAAGATTTCTATTGTGGCATTCATTGTCACATATCATTAACAGTATAAAAGACTAGGAAAATTGTGATCGCCTATTCCACAACCTGGGTGAGGGTTAACCATAACTGCAGCTAGATTAACAGTCAAATCCTTAATCTGCTTGGGTCAAGTCAAAGTTTTGCCAATCTTATAACGATGTCTTTTCCAGTTAGTAGTGATTTATTCATAGATTTATTCATAGATTATATGCAAGTAAAAAGCTATGATTTACAAGATTCACAAAAATGTACATCGGGTCGGATGGTAAAAAATATCAAAATATTGTTAGATTATTGTCAAACGTGAAAAACATACTTGTCCAGGTGGATATCTAGTGATTTGTTGAAAACTTCAACGGTTCCAGATTGTACCACATGAGTAGGTAAACTGTTCCACAATTGCACATTGCGAACGGAAAGTGCATATTTGCGGCAGTTCAACCTGCTATGCTGTTGGTAAAGTTTAAATTGGTTACCACGCAGACGTGTGTTATGGGAAATGTGAAACAAATGACCGCAAGGATGATTTGTTTGATTAGGAACTGTCCAAACGAATATTAGTGCTCCTCGTTTCCGTCTGTATTGAGCCGAATGCAAATTCAATAATTTAAGTCTTATTTCGTACGGATAATTAGATAGTTCCAGGACGAGTTTTGTCGCTCTACGCTGTGGAGTTTGTAATAGCAGAATATCTTTTTTCAATCAAGGATCCCATGCCGGTATAGCATAATCAACATGAGGACGGATGTAAGTTGAAATCAATGTGCAGACAATATTGGGACACTATTGGAACCTAGGACTCTTCTGAGGAGACCCAAGTTGTTTTCAGCTTTGCAGGCAGCCAGTCAACATTAAATTGAGTTTCCTAAGTCTGATTGGATAATGACACCTAAATCTTTTTCGGAGGAGACGGGTTTAAAAACAGTGCGACCAATATAATATTCTTTGCTGGACTTGCTGTTGAGAGACAATAGGCTGTATTTCGAAGCATTCAAAGGCATTTCGTTGTCTAGGGACCAAGTGTGAATCATATCGAGATCCCGTTGCACGTTCTGCGTGCCGTCTGTGGAGTTTATCTTGCGCCAAAGCTTTGCGTCATCAGCGAAAATAAGCACGGACGACTGTAATACAGTAGGCATGTCCTTTATATAAATTAAAAACAAAAGCGGTCCGCGCACTGAACTTTGTGGGACACAACGGGGAACTTTAATCGACTCGGATAGTTCGTTTTTGGCTCTCACGTACATCTCACGAGATATCAACCATTCTTTAATCCATGCATGGAGTTTACCCTGTACTCCGTAGGCGAGTATTTTCGACGAAAGTATTGCGTGATTCACACGATCAAAGGCTTTTGAGAAATCGATATAAATTACGTCCACAGAGTTGCCGGCATCCAGTAGCTCAGAACAAGATTCTTTTGCTAATAGCAAGTTTGTCAGGCAGGATCGTTTGTTCCTGAATCCATGCTGTGCCTCGGAGATTAAATTATTAATCTCAAAGTGATTCCGCAAGGCATCAGCTATTATGGACTCCATTACTTTTGATAGCAATGGTAATAACGCTATCGGGCGATAGTTTAAAGGATCATTTCTTTTACCACCCTTGTAGATGGGACTAATCAGGGCAGTTTTCCAAGTTTCTGGTACAAAGCTCTGCTCGAACATCATCGTGAATACGTCAGATGTCGGTATTGCCAACTCGGAAGATAGATTGTGCAAAATGTTTGCGTGTATATTGTCTATACCGGGTGAGCCTGTTCTCTTCATCGTCATTAATTTTGTTTGAACAACGTTGGGGGGAACTCCACCCCCTGAAGAATTGGCAGGCTGCAGCTGTCAGAGTTTAAGGGCTGTCTATGGGTCGACACTTGTGAGATAACTGATGCAAATTGTTGTCGGAAAACGTTAGCGCAATCTTTAAATGACGTCACTATTCCAGTACCAGAGACCAGTGGCGGTATTCCCATTTTAACATTCCGGAGGTCGTTGACGTGTCTATACAATGCTTTGGGATTTATAATGAATTTTTCGACAAGACTGATTTGGTAATCTTTTCTGTCTTTTCGAATGAGGCAGACACACTTATTTCGCAATAACGTGTAGTAGCACCAAGTTATCCCAGAAGGATCGTTCAAGTATTTGTACCAGGCATTGTCACGTTTACACATCCATTTCCGAGTACTGCTTCTGAGAGGCTTTTTCGGACGCTGTTTGCTGGATATTATTTTCACCTTCGATGATAAGTCAATGATAATACGAAGTTGGCTGTAAAACGTTTCCCAGATTTCCTTAGCTGATTTGAGTTCAAGGAAATCCCATCGATTTGCAGTAGCAAGAGCTCGAAGCAAGTCATAGTTCACAGTTGCATACGTTCGTTGAGTATTTCCTGCTGGTTCGTATTGATAAATATAATCAAATGTCATGACAACATGATCACTCAATCCGAGTGGAGCTGTATAGGAAACAGATTCTATCATGAGTTCTTCGTTTGTAAGTATGAGGTCCAGGCTAGATTGGGTTTGTTCAGATCGAAATCGCGTTGGTTGTTGCACATGGTTGTAAAGAGGGGTGCAAGTCATTATTTCTTGAAGGAAGCTTTTGAATGAATCGTCACCAGTAATGTGTGTCGCGAGGGTCGGTACATTAAAATCACCGAGGAGGAGCGAATGTGAGCTTCAATGCAAAACGTGTTGCATTAGCAAAAACAGTGTCAGCGGCAGATGATGAAGAAGGGGGTCGATAAATCAATGCTAAGAGGCACTTACGTTTTTCATGTAAGTCAAAAGAGCAAAACAACGTATCTGAGACATCTAACTCGGGGGAGAGAAGTATAGTGCAGTTGATGCTTTCATGTAGGTAGAGGAGGACACCGCCACCTTTTGATGCTCGATCTTTTCTGTATATCATCATAAATGAGGGATTTTAAGTTCAGAATCGTGTATAGAATTACACAACCAGGTTTCTGTCACTGCAATCAAATCCCAAGACGCCACGGTTGCACGTGAATACAGTTCAGTGAATTTGCCCAGAAAGCTCTGAGCATTGGTGTAACAGCATGATAGAGATTTGATTTTTGTTGACGATGAAGAGCTCATAGTAGTGGATTCGCCGACCCAGAATCGGTCGGCTGCTCCACGTTTTTTGTCTCAGGTGCATTTGATTGACTTGGTAGCGAAGTCATTTCAGGAACAATGGTGTTCGTGCGTTTTATGTCGTATACAGCCGAATACGAATTTCAGGAGGTGCAAATTTTCGACATTGATACCACGCCTCGAGTATTCTATCCTTCATCTCATCTGTGCAGAATGATATTTTGAAAGGAGGAGGCAGATGCGTTTCTTTTTCGGTATAAGGCACATAACATGAGTCGTTATTATGTCTTTTAAACCTTGGATCTCTTGTAAAAATCTACATTCACTGCAATCGTGTTGCAGACGTTTACTGGATTCTTCTTCGGTCGAACTGGGCACACCATGAACTAAAACAGCTCTGCGATTTATAGCCTCTTTTGCTAGTTCCGGATTATTACGACGAATTTGCCGTTCTTCCCACGGAAAGTCCGGAAATATTCGCACAGTCGATTTGTTTACAACTAAGAGGGATGAGGCGAGCAACATATTTTCTACATCTTGGATGGACATGAGCACTACACGCAGTAAACTGGGTGTATTTGCACGAGGTGAGTTCGGAGGTCTAAACAATCGCGTCAGCGACGCTGGTGAGGCAGTGATGTTTAAGCTTCTGCAAAGGTCATTCCATTGTTTCCTGTCATTTGCTTCGCGTTGCTTTAGCGATGGCGAATTTGATTCAATGAGATTACTACAAATTACCGTTAGATCTTCAATGTTTGTCTTTCGGGGGGTTTTAGTGTTCAAACTCTTCGGCCTAAGCTTAGGCATATCCTTCGATAATTCTGCACTTTCATTCACTTGACTACAGGTCAGATTCGCAGACTCATCGTTCGTACCGAGTTGTTGGAAGGGACTTTGGGCGATTTCTGGAGAAATCAGCGTTTTCGTACTACTTAGCGCTTCCATGTAAGACTTGCGGTTAATGTGGTTAGGGACTGCGTTTAGAACTGGTTTCAGCACTTTCTGGCACACAAATGTTTGAAAAGATTCTGACGTGTTTTCAAGCCGTTTAAGGTTCGCCTCTACAGCGAACATGCGTCTTTCCATAATTGAATCAGAGTTTTTGGCTCTCGATAAATCACTAGTTACTTTCAATCTGCATCGATTAAAGATTGCATGGACAGCAGATGCCTGGTAATATTTCATTATTAATTAGAGTCACAGATTCAGGTAATAAATACTTTTCACAGTTTGCATGAATAGCAATTGAACACAAGTAACATTTAACTTGACACGATCTGGGACTTACCAACTTTTGACAAAGTTTGCACTTTTTAGAAGCCTCGTCGTCAGGTCCGTTTACGGTCACATCAGTTCCGTTTAAGGTCGCGTTGCCAGTCATTGTTACAATTTCGCGAGAACGGGTCGATACACTGGGTGAGGCGGTCGATTATCGATCGGTATCTCTCGGTGGAGTGCAAAAACGAGTGGATGCAATGCAGTGCAATCCAACGGACAGTAAAATGGCGTACACTTTCACGCAAAGGCTGTTCTGTGAGATTTGATCCGACAGTGTTGAAATAACTGTCAGTAAATACCAAATAGCGAGATCTTCCTGATGTTATCCGAATGGTTGCGTTATTCTGGATTGGAAGCAAAGTTGCACGCATACGTAATGTTGGGTAGAAACTTGAAAATTTTGATTTTCAAGTATTCACGTTTCTTCGACTTGAAAATAGCATATTCGGAATGAGGAAGTTGAGATAAGTTCAATGATATAAGAACCGTCTAGATACGTCAATAGAGTGAGCAATAGGATCCAAAATTATACGAGCACAAATTTGCACGTCCACACCATAACCTGTAGCCTGATAAACAAAATGTTTTATATACCTTGTCCAACTGTCAAACTCTATGTATATTAGCTTGCTATTCGATATATTCATTGCGAACAAGACTTATTTTATGGACACTTGCATTACGTATTTGAGTGTCAAGGAACTTTATCGATCGTTTCGTAAACCTACAGAAGTCTATGTTTCACGTGAGTACAGTTAATTCGTGCAAATTATTTTCTGATAGACTCTGCATTCGAGCGTATAAGACAAGGCATTCGACGATAAATATACCCCAAGTTACAAAACGGTCCTTCAGATCTAAAAACGGAAGCTGAAATCTACTCATACTGGCACGCGTCTCTTGTAATGCAAATACTCAATTAGATGAAAACATTTGCTGTTGCACGTCGCACATTTTTTTATGCTTAACGCAAGTTCGATCGGTTGAATATCGGATCCATATCAAGTAACCTAATTTTGCACTTGGACGCTTTAAAACGTATTCGAGTTACAATATCATAAAAAAATATTTGCGCACAACATTTTAATTGGCATTGTTAAATATTTCCACATTTGTGATGCTACCTCAGCAATGTAGAAATATCGGAATTTTTGCATATACATCTTCTTATAGTGAATCAATCAATTCTCTTTTGTATACCGGAGCCAGAATGTTTTTCGCACGAATTTGACGATATTTCGATAGAATTTACCACCGAGCGACGAAGCTAGTTGATAAGATGCAGCAAATCCCATACCAAGAGCAAGTTTTAGGCTATAATTGACCGATTTTACATAAGGAATAGTAAAAAGCAACATGATTCTAACATATAAAATACTGCAGATGAAAAATATCCCTCTCCGCGATTTGATAGAAGCCAGTTCGTCTGAGAATACACGGAATTATTCAAGTTGTCTCGTTACACAGCAATCAAGACTCGATTAGAGACGTCATTTCTTCTCGGTGCGTATTTTCTTTCTGTGGAATTCAATATGACAGGATATTTTAATTGCTACCACGATCCTTGATTCCAAATCGAAACTGGATGCTGATATCAAAGAGCACTGCACTATCGGCCCCGTATATTGAACCCATATGAACCCACACCAGTCAAACACCTCAGTTGAAATTCGATTGCATCCTCTGTATTTTTTATAGCTGTCGTTTAATTGTACATGCAAACCAATTGCATTTTCACCATAAAAGCGTGATTCCTGATTCCTGATTAATTAGTAGGTTATGAAATTTGTGTTAGGTAAAACGCGTTTCACAATTGCTTAACTACGATTATAGGCAGAAAATTGATCAACGTGTAAAATTGGGCGGCCATGAATAATATGACATTCAAAATACGGAAAAGCAAGATGCTCCACCTTGGCAAGAATGTTCCTCAGAAATATCGATTGGGAACTAAAAACTTGGCAATGAGATCGTTGAAAAACGTTCTTGGAGTATGTATTATTAGAAACTTGAAGAGAACGGTTCACTGCCAGAATAGATATATCGACAGGCCATCAGCTTGTTTTGTATCTTTCGAAAAACATTTGAATGATTATCGCTGGTTACCTCACGAAGGATAATGAACGTCTATCTTCGCCCTACTATGAAGTATGCGTTAGGCGTCTGGGATACTTGGCTTCGAAAATATATTGTTCTCTTTAATAAAACCTATTACAGAGCAGCAAGTTTGTGAGGGGTCGTCGCAATATTCCGGACAACGAAAGATTGCGACGTTCGTGTTCATGTGGTTTTGTTTATAAGAGGATACGGCGCGTGATTATTCTGATCTATAGAATTATGTCTACCAGGAAACATTGTTTAAGACAGTCAATTGGTGTGTGATTTAAAAGTCACGAGCGGATATACCTTATCTCTTCACGTCCAAAGTTCTCGTATTGATTGTCATTTTTTGCTATTCATGCTATATTCCTTTAGAATTCCCTACCTCAATATGTGGTGAAGTCTCCTTGTCTAGCGATAATTAACGCGAAATTAGACATCCTATATGAGCCTTATATTTATATGCTCTACTAGTCTTATACCATTTTTACACCTTTCAATTAAACTGATAATTGCGAATGAAATGTACTGCGCGTTCTGAAAAAAAACAGCAAAGTGCCACAATATGGCTTGAACGAATCGCGGAAAATAATATTTTTACTAAAGTTTCTTTACAATTTATAACAAATGTAGATAGAAAATGCACATACCAACAGCTACATCTCTAAATTTCATTTATAAAGATTGAATGCGATGAAAGTTTAATAAACACGTCATGTCTTTGCCATGTCTTTGCACACGTAAAGAGTGAGAAGAGTATGAGAACAGCACTCCTCATTTCAACCGTCGTGAATTAAATCAAAAATGACCATTAAGAAATTCTGTTTTCATATAAAGGATTTATGACGTCACCTATGAATTGAACGCGTTTGATCTTGCTTTTAGGTAGGGCATTGAGATACAACGTTTTAAAGTAACATTAATTATGATAACTACAATCAAGTTAAATGAAAAAAGGCGTGATTGAGAAGTGTCGTTGATATATAATTATATATGTAAATTGCTCAAATAAAGCCGTCTGACCTAGGCTCACAAGGTGTATGCAACAGATAAACGCTAGATTCAGACGACCTCACCAGATGAATTAGACTATGCATCTAGAAAATATTGTAAACAATAAAGCTTGTGGCATTTGAAATTATCATGACTTCTGATACGATCCTTTATTTGAAAAACTGTGAATAAATGTATCGCATATAGTATTTTGTATGGATTATAAATCTCTCATTAGTGAGTTTGCTATGGATAAATGGTATCAAATTCATGTTGTCGCTTCGACATATTATCGGTATTCGTACGTTGTCAGTATTATCTGTGTCCAACAGCTGATGACAGGCGTATCATCTGGATTTTATTTACTGTTTTATGAGTATCTCTATAAAATATGAGAAAACCGTTACGGTATCTTCACATCAGACACGTTTGAACTCAATAATATATGAAAGTTGTCTGCAGCATGTTAGACAGTATAAACTGTTACATACATAGAAGGGTTTAAAAATTATCATTTTATTTCAAATTATGTTATGATAATTTGAATTAATTAGTATGCTTCAATGAATAATAGCATTTACGTCTTAAGTTTAATTGTATTTATCTCAAGACCCGGCAAATTTAGGTAGCCAATAAATTTGCACTAGGTTCCATGCTTACGTGTTGATCGTCAAAAATCAAATATCTTTTCACAATTCCAGTACTATCAATCGGAAAATTGGTGACGGTTCTAAAATATATTTAATTTCCGTGTAAACTTGTTCAATTTGCATACCGTTCTTGTTTGCGTAACCTATTACTATTTATTTTAAATCAATAATTAATATTCACAAGTTGGGTTGCCACTCAAATAAGCCGGTTCACAATCACCTACCCGTTCCCTATAATTATATATGTCTTGCTATCGTAATTCGATAACAAATGTTGCTAGCAGCGAGTCATGAGCGTGCCATTATTAGTTTAATCATATTTAAAAAAAATTAATTTTGACTAATTATGAGTAATAAAGCATTTCAAATATTCAAGACATAACCTTCGCGTAAACAACGCACTTCGTTGGATCCACGCTTCTGTATCGGAATAAATATATTGCAAAGTGTGCAAAATAATTATATATATTTTGTTTCTCATATTCCTTTGCGTAACCGAATTCGTTTAATTCCAAATATATAGCTTCTTTAAATGAAATTTTCTTAAAAATGACGGAGACAATTCGGGGAGGCATGATTCGCATGTAATTACACTGTATTTAGGTTAAAAGCCTGCATCCCATGTTCAGGCCTATAAGGAATACAAAAAACAGTTCCAAGTATTTCTGCAATAAAATAAGTTAGAGTAATTGTTCGATGAATCATGTTGTATTTCGGCAACGAACCCCCATTCAAACTACATTCAAATTGTGCGGCTTGACCTTGACAACGAATATACATCGGCATCACTATGTCCGTTACAATTACTTTCCACGGGCACGAAGTATATATTAGCTGACCAATCAGAATCCGGATCCTGACCCCACTGCCCATACCGGATGAGTGCAAACAGCACGAAACCGGGAGTGGGGTGTTTGGTGGAAATGCGTTCAAATGAGTTTTTGTTCATTTACTTCATTTTCTACTTCGACAAGACAAATTGGATTGTTTGGTTAATAACAACTGTGTCAATTGTACTTTGGACCACCACTGACATTTTACTTATGCAAATTTAATAATACGCCATTATTAATGAATTGGCAAAATTTGAATATACTTCGTGATTATTCTGATGGCTATTTCTGGGTTCAATGCAGGTTAGACAAAATTCCATCAATCAAATACTACAACAACGCAACGACTGTCATCATCTACTACCTAATCCATTTCATCACAACATAGTTCATTCAATGTGATGGTTAAATTCCGGATATTAAACATGAAAATGTTTTACAAATAAATATTCCACAAATCCGTGAAATCATGTTTTCAAATCCGACGAGATAGTGCTTTCGAGTTATCAAACAATTACGACGAAAAACTGCTCAATAATTTCAGCTTATCATGACACATTTTACTCACTTGAAACTGTTTGGACCGCATGAAACCTTCCACAAGAATTTGAAAAAGAACGAAGCTTACTCAATTTTTTCAGGAAGATGTTCAGTAGATAATTTTACAATGATATATTACAGATCAAGCATCAGGTTTTGTAGTAAGGATCACAAAATGTTCCGTTAGACAGAAAGGCAGAGTGTTTGATACAAATTTCCTCCGTGTAATTTATTATAAAATATGCAAATATTCCACGAACATAAGCGTAGCATGAATGATCTTTAATACACACACAATAATTTAGCTTCTCGAGTTAGAAGCAGTGGTTTCACGGTGTGTAATAAAACGATTCTGTTTCAGAACGACCGCTAATTTTTATGCATCTCACGATGAAATTCACGAAGAAACAAGCTTGATTGAATATATTCGAAATGTAAATGCAGTGTAAAAGTAAAATGAAATATAATCAGTGGAAATATTTGTTATATATTTCCCGACCTGACTGTAATTGTTATAACAAGATGTGGAAAGCAGTAAGTTAGGCGTGGATGAAATCTGTGATTTTGCAGTTTAATTAAACCGTGCGACAACGGATGAAACGCAATACAGCGAATGATATTTTTGAGTGAATCACATAAAGTGATGTGCGTTTTTTAACAAGGTTAAATTATATATTAAAGATTCAAGATTCAATTCAAGGCAATTCAATGTTTTTAATAGCAACCAGCTTAACAACAACCATAGGATAGTAAAAATTGAAATGTAAGTGTATAAACAAGATAAGGAATTAGAATAAGGAGTACAAAAGTGTTCGGGAAAAGAATAATTCAATGTAAATTCGTCTAATTTCGTTTTAAATTCATGCAAGCTAGTGAAGTGAGCAACGGTAGAAGGTAAACTGTTCCAAGTAAAACAGACACGGACAGAATAGAAATACCTTTTACAGTTCAGGCGGGAATGGGGTACAACAAGCACATATACATGGGTCCGATAATTTCTCGTTTCCCCTCGCGTGAATAAATCTAGTGAGGGGTGGTTCGGGGTATAAAATGTTTTGTAAAGTAAGATAAGGTCTCCTGTGATTTGTCGATTTGAAAAGTCAAACTGATTTAGTTGAGCTATCCTTTCTTTATAAGGTTTATTTCGGATGCTGAGAAATAGTTTCGTTGAGCGGTGATAGATTCGCTGCATAAGTTCAACATCCTTCTTGAGCCACGTAGACCATGACTGCACACCGTATTAATTGACTGTTCTCAAATAGGTATTCATGATTCTTGGGATATCTTTGGCGAAAATTTCCCAAATGCGCGTTGGATTAGATTCAGGACAAATGTTGCTTTTTTAAAGTCAGAGTTATTTTGAAGTGAGGTTTTTAAACTGGAGCATTTTGTTTCCGAGACATTGTGCGTTGGTGTAAATGTATTTCTTGGCGTGTTTTTCTCAACCAGGATGGGATGTGTGGGAAAAATGCTAGCGGATTGAAGAATATATGTTAGGCCTACTCCTCTATACCCGGCATCTGAAGGTTTTTGACTTTGAAGTATGCCTGATTGTTTTAAGGTTGTACTGTTGGAATACAATGATATATAGTATCGGCTGCATTCGCTGCTGTCACGTCAACTACTGATTGACTTGGTGGCATTTCTTTTGGACTTTGTGGTGCATCTATCTTTCCAATATTAAGTTTCGATGAGCTTAGTAAAATTTCTCGAGGAAATAGTCAACGGCTATTTCCCAAACGAGTTTTGACCGTGTTCAACATATCTTTACACATGTAAGTTATTTTAAGATTCAAGATTTATGGTTAAAAAAGCTATTAACTTTACAATAACCATAGATTCGAAATCTAGGTAAAAATGTATATATATATATATGTGTGTAAATAAAATCAAAATCGATGGGACGAAGATAGTTTATTAATTGTTTGAGGCAATATTTCAATTAGCTCTCATATAACCGTCAAGTTTCGATTTGAATGTAGATAAACTGTTTGAGCTTACCAAATTGGCAGGGAGGGAATTCGAAACAAAGCAAACACGCATCGATTATATATACCTGCGGCAGTTTCGTTTGGAGTGTGGTATTTTCAAGTTGCAACCATGACCACATCTGTGGCTGGAAGTTCGAAGGTAGAATTATGTGTCCAGGGGTGGGAAACAGTATTTTGTATGCGAGAATGAGATCACCTCGCATTCTCCTCGTGCAAGTGTCCTCAGCTCCAGTCGCCTGAGTCGCTCGGCGAACGGCGTATTTTCGAGTTCATTGACGAACATGGAGGCTCTGCGATATATTCGATCCAGAAGTAAGATGTCTTTTTGGAGCGATGGTGTCCAGGCTTGTGCAGCATAGTATAGAATTGATGATATATATGTGTTCATCATGAGAGGAAAACAACCCGGTGAAAAACGTCCAAATATCCGCCGTATCAAGAACATTGATGTGATCATTTTCCAAACAAAATTAAGGTAGTCGTCTGAGGAAGTCTCCTGGAATTGAGATTCAACCGATGAAAAAATATCAGATAAACTAACAAAATATAGGAAAGAAATGCTAAAATTCAGAAATTATTCAAGGCTTTACGCACCAACTTCACAAAGTGATATAAGGAGAAAGCGACAATTTTTATGTATATAGCAGATAAGTAAAGAGATATTGAACAAAATTTTCGAACAATGAAGACAGGCATGTCAGCATTTATCCGGTGTTAATTGCTTTCAAACAGTTGAACGGTGCTGTGATTCGTTCAATTTGGTACAATACAGTGTTCACAGTTTGTTTCATCATTCTATTTTATTCCTCGGATATTTTCAGTGCGAAGTATTGTGCTACTTACTTTATTATAGTATTTATTAATGTAATTGATATGACTGCAATTATAAAAAGATCTTGATGCGCTCTACCATTGATAGTTGAATGACAAACTGCCATTTTTCATTTAGCCAATACATGCTCATGAATGTAGGGGAGCAAGTAGAGTTTACCACTCAGTGATGCAAAATATTTGGGTTTCTGGATATGCTATAGTTTAAAACCCTTACTTCAAACTAACGCTGCCCTTATAAAAGCAACAAAAACGTGTATTCAGAAAAGGTTAGGCCAAGATATTTCTCAGGAACATGAGTACATACTTGAGACAATTCATGGAAAACGCTGTGCAGTCTTAGTCTCCGTGGAAGATGCAGAATTTATGCAGCGAATCTACTAGTCCTCAGCATCCGAAACAAGCCTCGCGAAGAAAGGTTTACGTTTCTGTATGTGTTTGACTTTTCCTATCGACGAATCAGAGGAGACCATATCTTACATTAGAAAATTTTCCATATCCCAAACCATCCCTATTTACGCGACGGGATACGAGAAATTATTAGACCCATGAATATACGTAGTTGGTACCCCATTCCCGCCTAAAGTGTAAGAAGTATTACAATTCTCTCCGTGTCGGTTTTACTTGGAACAGTTTACCTTCTACCGTTGCTTACTCGACAAGCTTGCATGACAATTAAACGAAATTTGACGAGTTTTTATTGTATTATTCGTTTCTCGACTACTTATATAAGGTTTAACCAAATTATGTTGCTTGTTTTTATAAACTTACATTGTAATTTTTGCCATCCTATGGTAATTACTAAGCTTGATGGTTTCTAGCCCAGTAAAAACCTTGAATTTTGTCACAATTCTAGTTTTACTAGGACAGCACACGAAAACAATTGTTCAACTATTTTCATAAATTTCGATAGTAAACAATAATCAGGTAAAACGTACGAAAATGTTCAAGCAATCTATCATACAAGCGCTCCTTGTTTAACAATGGGGTTCTTTTCAATCATCCAGGACCGACAAACAGCCAGAAGACGAATTGGCGTGTAACTGCGGGGATATGAGCACCACAATATATGTGAAACTTATTAATATTTTCCCAATCTAAAATTCTGCAAATCATCCGACGAAACCAAATGTTTCACATTCATTCCAATATTCTTTCCCTGTGTGTAGTGTTCATAATCAACGTTGACACTCAACCTTCGATAAACCAAGACATCATGTCAGATGGAAATCAATGAAACTAAAGTGACACTTTCTGTTGAATTGCTCACGCAATCACTGTTTGCTTGACGGAATTTTATTTTTCAAATCACGTAGCGATAAAGAAGCATCAACCCTAATCGTCAGCACTTTAGAATCGTCATAAGCATATTATTTAGTGACACATGTCACGTATGGTAGTATGCTTGCAGATCACATGTTACCGCGAGCATATAAAATGCGTGCTTGGTTGCAAGATGATCAATTTAATAACCTTCAATAGATTCAGTTTCGCTATGAATACCGAATTAATAATCTTTCTCTTTTGTTGCGAATTGATTATACTACAACCTGGTGAGTGATATTATTTGCTCATAAATCCTGACCCTTTTGACATCATGCCATTGATCGGAATTATCAGCTCTGTTTCTAATCAATAACCGTAAGCAATGAGGTTTTTCTGGCATCAATAGTATGATGGTACATTGTATAAAGTGTTGTACACATTCGCATCACAGCGGTTAGAATGTAAACAAAGTTATACTCCGAATAAACTCCTAAATACAATTTTGGAATCGCAAAATTGCAAACGTATTTCACGACATGCATTCGAACTATTCTCGGAAGTCCGAAGTTATATGGTAAAGAAGAAGAAGAAGAGAAGAAGAAGAAATTGACTTTATTCGTACACACGAATTTTCAGCTGTTACAATAATTTCACCATATTTAAAAAAATGATAAACATGTCCCGACATCGAGTTACAATTTTTCGACTGAACGATTTTTCTTGTCCGTCTTAATTGATTGACATACGATCCAGTTTACCAGCAAAAGTTTTTGGGTCAAACGTTTCACTGCAAGTCCCGGTATCTCGTACTTCGTTCGAAAGTGCACGTCCAAATTTGACCTCAGTTGATCCGAAAATATTTGATGCATTTTACCCTTGGAGAAATTAATTGTATGCACGGCCGATTTGAAGGCCCCGCCACCACCTTGTGGTACGAAGATCCTGATCATATACAGTCTTTCTTATAATCCAGGAAATTTTTAAAACAAAGGCTTGTATAGACGTAAGCACGAGGCGTTTGCGTATCAATTGATCAAACAATTTCATGTGCTCGAAATTCAAACCTTGATCACTTCACTTGTGTGAAATCTAGCGGATTAATTTCATACTTTATTTACCAGATTAAACATAATTTTGATCGCGTTAGTTAAATATCTGCAACAAAAGTTAATTATTCTTCTCTCAGCGTTTTTAGTGTTCAAATCAGTATCACCCTGTGGTTTTCTGTTTATACACACATTGTGGATGTTGATAAAACAACACTGTGGAAGATACATTGTGCTTTCTTCCAATGATACTATTGATGCCGAAATTATAATATAATGTATCTTTCCAAGAATGAGTTGTCTATCAACATGATTAGAACAACTCATGCGTTAATGATCCCCATATATCAATCGTGTCGGTCAATAATCAAGATCCCATTATGCGTCAAACCAGTTGAAAACCGGTTTTCAAAAGTTTTAAGAACTTAAATCCAAAGGAGACACAATTATGTATACAAGTACTATTTATTGTCAGCAAAACAACCTTGATCTTCTCAATCTTTTACAAATCTACTCAAAATTGTTAACTTGATGGATGATCCACATTTTTTGGGAAACAATCTTTTAATAAACACAATGCATTGAACGTTTTACCGAGCAGATTTGTTCTAATTGTTGTGTTGAATAATCCTGTAGTTGCAAAAGTTCTTTTTGACTGGATGCTAGTTGCCCTGATTGCAAGCAATGCTCTATTATTTCTCTCAGGGCTTTTGGTTATATTTGAATTTGCTTCAAAATATTTCAATTCTTTGGAGATTTCAAATTCACCTGTGTCTATTTCAGTCTCTTTTATCAATTTCTTCATAGAGACATACATACATAGAGACTTGTATATGCATCTAATGTCAATGAAGAATAAGGCTTGTCAGTATACAATTGCTTTTAGCGATTGAGTTAGAAGATAATCCATCCAAGATGGCAAGTTTTGAAATATATTCTTCCATAGATTTCTTAATTAAATAGTTTGTTTAACGTTCTTGCTATTTTCAAAAGAGGTTGATTCGTATCATGTTATAATTTGCTTTCAGGAAGTTTCTTTAAATGCAAAATCAAAGATGTGGCTTATCTTCCAGAAAATTTCATGGTCTTCTGACACTTTGTGCATTGAACTTCATCTTTGTTATTCTGAACATAAAATTTCCACATATTTGATTTCCTTTTCAATATGTGATGGAGAAAAAGTAAAAGGGAAAACTATAAAAGTTATCATACATAAAAATCATGAAAGCTGTCATATCAACAAAGAGAATATTAATATTTAAAAATAAATAGCAGATGTAGTTCTATCTTAAATCAACCCCTGTAAATCTTAAATTGACTCACCTAAGAGAATTCAAAATCAAAAGGCAGATATAAAAAGTAAAATATTAAAACGACAAATATTAAAACAACAAATATGACAAATACAAAAATTACAAATAATCAAACCCCATTTTTTATTAATCGATTTTAGTTTTGATGATCATTGAACAAAAATCGGTTTTAATCAGTTTTATAAAACCGGTTTCAAGCCCTAGACGTTGGGTTGAGCGCATTTGCGGTACAATGACTTTTGCAAAAGCGCTAGGAAATCTCTTGAGTTGCGAAGAAACGAGATAAGAAAGCTCTCGGCGTTAACTTTACAAGTTGCGAAGAACTTGCTGTTGACCGCACAATTTTGAGGAACTGTGTAAAGCGTCATTCCGAGCTGGGGAGGAGCAGAAACAGCTGAAAGCAGATCACGCCGCCGGCGTGCAACGGACGCTGATTGACCGAGTTCTGCCTATCATTGCGAGCGCTGTGGAAGAGATTGTTCTTCCCGAATGGGATTGTTTATTCATTCTAAAAACTACAGAGCATTAAGTCAATACGCGCTGATGACATACATCATGATCGATATCGATCGAAGGGGGGGCTAATAACAACAACATCAACAAAATACATATTTACACATTTCATAAATTACACACCAATTTTATCAGAACATTTAATTGAAACATGAAAAAGGTGTTTGCTATTCTCAAGTAACATATATAAATTTACTCGAATTTCAGATTTTAATTATTGTCTAGTTTGATGGGTTTTAGCTTAGCTTGTAAATTTCGCCAATGATCAATATTTCTTGTTATAAATGACAATTTGGATGATGCACAAACGTAATAGAATTTTCATGGTCCAGCCAACGTTTGCGTTTTCGTAACGTATTTATGTGATTAACCAGTAATAGTGACGGTTCAAAAATCAATTGTGCCAATGATGAATAAAACTACAAAACGCTTCACACGTAGGACCGAGATTGGGTGGATTCATTGCGGTTTTCGCGTGACCCTCGGGTAAACCGTGGTAAGGACGAGAATATTTTCTATTCGGATAGATATATACATTTAATTACGGCCTAATCGCGTTTGTGGCATTTCGGCACTATCACACAAAATAATCGCATCATTAATGCAGCTTCGATCAGATATCAAAAGATCTATTGAAACATTTGCATTCAGTTATTGTTGCCAAGTGTATCGACTTTATCTCGCAACATAGTAACGATGACCGATAACGTGACCTTAAACGTATCTGACGACGAGGCTTGTATAGAGTGCAAACTTTATCGAAAGCTGGTAAGTCCCAGATCACGTCAAGTTAAATGCTACTTGTGTTCGATTGCCTTAAGCTAGCTTCATTTTCGCCGGACCATTGGGCAACATACTTGAACAGAGGTATTTGAAGACTGGAACGTACTCGATCGGACAGCCTTGGACGTTCAGTTCATGGACGCTCTTATAGTACACGTTAAAAGCTTGATACCCAGCCGACG
>JACCGJ010007478.1:0-22404 GCA_013407085.1 Atriophallophorus winterbourni
ATCTGTGAAACATTTTCTGTATGAGCAAGAGAGACGTTAATGCACACAGAATTCAGAGGTAAGGTGCAATCAAGTCCAAGTAAGTTTAGCTGCACATGCTCTGTCAGATAAGAAGTTCCGGTGAATTTAGTATCGCTGAAGGAGACGTCACAATTTAGCTCACCAGTTATCTGTAGGGTATTTCCTGAAACATCTTGAGCACAATGTTCAGTGGGGCATAAGGTGTGTTTTCCGATAAGATCTCAAGTGGCATGTGAGATTATAGTTATGTCATAGGCAGTATCCAATTGCAGGCCCACTGGCTTCTGATTTATACATATGGTGATGAATCGTCGGCGAGCTTCGAAATAAACTTTAAAGGTAGCGTACACTGATTTCGACTGAGGACGCTTTGAAAAGTTGGATGACTAGTCTTCTTATCATCATTACTGTTCGGAGGACAGAATCCATCCTTATGACATCTGCGATTTCAGGTCTGGCATTGGAGCTTTTTAAAAGAACAAAACCGTTTGAAACGCCATTCACCACACGGCCACCGTGGTGTTGGGGAGCTTTTTTGGATGGGAGTCTGAGGTTGGTTTCACCTTCTGGACCAAAGTTAATGACTGAGCTGATTGCTCCACCATGGCAGTATCGTGCTTAAGATTTAGCAGTGGTTGAATGAATGAATGATCGCACAAGCCTGATCCAGGCAAAATGCCGCACAGCCAAAGACTGCACGTCGTCTAAGATACTGTCAGTTTGCCCAGGCCTAGACAGATATGAAAAAGAAAATAGAAATGGTGGTGAGACTCCAGACTGTTTCAGCATGCAGCTTACCACCGATGGCTAATCAATTTAGCACGATGTTAGCCGCACAGCACAGAAGTACTGTACGATTGCACATCCGTGCAATCATTCTGATCAGGCTTAACAGCTACCGAGAAGCAGAGTATCGAGAAGAACAGGCTGGTTTCGGAGGAGGACGCGGGTGTGTGGATCAAATCTTCACGCTCCGCCAAATTTTGATGCAACGTTACCAATACGCACGTCCAATAATTATAGTCTTTCTTGACATACGAGCAGCCTTTGATTCCATTAACAGAACCGCTCTCTGGAACTGTCTCATTCGCCATGGTGTCCCACCGAAGTACGTAATCCTGCTCAAGAAGCTGTACTGCCACACCACCAGCAGAGTCAAAGCCTATGGTGATTTATCCAAGCAGTTTACCATTTCCAGCGGGGTTCGTCAAGGATGTCCGATCTCCCCATTCCTATTCAACTTTGCGATTGACGATGTCATGCAGGCAGCAACAGCCCAGCTACCGAATTGTGGGATCGACCTGCTCCCCGGTCGACGAGTTATGGATCTGGACTATGCTGACGACATTGCTCTCCTCGGAGAGGATGCTTGCGCCATACAAAGCGCTTTGGATCTACTCGTTGATCAGTTGTCGCTATATGGATTACATTTCTCTCCGTCAAAATGCAAAGTGTTCCTACAGGATTGGACAGACCCAACACTTGATTTGACGATCGAAAACCATAAACTGGAAGTGACTGACAGATTCAACTACCTAGGGAGCTGCATCACAACTGGGGGCGATATCGAAGCTGAAATCACAGCACGGATTGCAAGAGCACGCCATGCTTTCGCTGGGCTACGGCATCTGTGGCGCCGACGCGATGTTGGATTACGCTTGAAGGGCAGAGTGTACCAGGCCACCGTACGAGCAGTTCTACTGTATGGCTGCGAGACGTGGATGCTGCGTCAAGCCGATAGTCAACGATTATCGACGTTTGATCATCGCTGCCTGCGGAGTATAGCTCGTCTAAGCTGGCAACACAAAGTCAAAAATGATGACGTCAGGAGGGCAGTCCTCGGCGATCACTCTGTGCCACTCTCCGATCATATATCCATGTGCCAGCTGAGATGGCTGGGGCACGTTCTCCGTATGGATGAGCGACGCCTTCCTCGCCTAGCTCTTTGCTCTCGCTGGACCTGATTGGAAACGTCGCCGTGGCGGACAAAGGAATACCTGGCGGAAGACCCTCAAGCGTCTAACAGCCCCACTAGCCATCGTGGGAACATCGCGCTTACCCGGGTGGGGTCCGAAGGACCGTGAAGATATGTGGCTGGTAACTCAGTGTGATGGCAAAAGAAAGAAACCGGTGGCGAGAATCCTGCCGTGCTTGTGTTCCCGTTTATCAATGACCCTCCCCTCTCCGTTTTTCCAAAAAAGACAAAAAAAGATCAAAAACGGCATGTGTAAACAGACAGACAAAAAAATCCCCCTCTTTTTTCTTTTTTCTTCCATCATGTACCTTCTTCATGGTATACTTGTTGGCACATCGTCTGTAAAGACTTGTGTGATAATAATAATTGTAGTATGTTTGTTTGTATACGTTATTGTACCCCACTAAACTCTTTCTTTGTTTTACAGCCTGTACTCTGGTTCCAAGTTCGATAAAGCCTACATTCAAGGCCTTTGTCTTCTCACTGTTCTCCTGATCGCTTGAGCTCATTACAATTTATCGAACTTGTTTTCAATATCAATGGATCGCTTCCTGAGACCGAATCGATTCGACGCTGACCCGAACACACCAGATAGCTCACGTCATTGGACTCACTGGTATTGCACATTCTCTAACTTCCTGACCTCAATTGCTGAACTGAAACCCGATAAACTAAACACTCTCATCAACTATGTTTCGCCGAACGTGTATAGTCTAATATCAGACTGTGTCACTTACGAATCTGCCATTTCAGTTTTGCAGAAAACATATGTTAAACCAACGAATGAAGTCTTTGCCCGACACAGCTTGTTTACGTGTAAACAAGAATCCAGTCAAAATATCGACCAATTCGTTCTAAAGCTCAATTCACTGGCCAAGGATTGTAACTTTCAAGAAGTCACGGCAGAACAGCATCGCGATCAGGCTGTCCAAGTTTCTTTCATTTCTGGTATTCACTCAAACGCTGTACGCCTCCGTTTATTAGAAATGAGATCAATGGATCTGCGTTCGGCTATTGAACAGGCAAAAATTCTCGAAGCTGCACAAACTCATTCTTTATCGTACGCCGTTACTGATCCGAATTTTTGTGCATTTGTGGATGCTAAAAAGGATCCGACTATATCCTTGACCAATCCACCTTCAACTGATCATAATGTTCTTTCTAGTGTCAGCAGTGATACATGCTTCTTCTGTGGATACGGACGCCACCCCCGAAATAAATGTCCCGCTAGAGAATCAGTCTGTCGCAAATGTGGTAAAACGGGCCATTTTCAAAAAGTTTGTCGATCCAAGTACTCACAGAAGTCCCCGCGATCGACTGCGAGTGCAATCCTTTCCTCAGTGGGTGCAGCTGCTCCCTCTTGCTTATCCTCTGCGATTGTGCCCGTTGTCATTAATGGAGTTCCTTTCCAAGCTTTAATTGACACTGGCAGTTCGGAAAGTTTTATTTCACACTCGGCATCTCAGAAGTTGAAAGTACCCATTTTTGCATCGCGTCACGATATAACTTTGGCCTCGACCAGTTTCTCCAGTCAAACTAGAGGACACTGTTTTGTGTTACTGCATTACCAATCTGATAGTTACCATAATGTTAGGTTGTCTATCCTGGATGACCTATGTGCTGACATCCTACTCGGTCATGACTTTTTACGGCAACATAAAAGTGTCGAAATTCCTTTTCACGGAGAAAAACCTACACTTTCCGTTTGCGGTCTTGCTGCCATGAAGATTGAACCACCTTCTCTCTTCGAACACTTGACTCGTGATTGCAAGCCAATCGCCATCAAGTCAAGGCGCCACTCGCCGCAAGATCAGACTTTTATTCAAAATGAAATTCGTTCACTTTTGAAAAAAAATATCATAGAACCTTCTCGATCACCGTGGCGATCCCAAGTGCTAGTTACTTCCAACGATAATCACAAAAAGCGTTTAGTAATTGACTATAGTCAAACAATAAATCGCTTCACTTTACTCGATGCTTATCCGCTTCCACGTATAGATGACCTGATACAAAAAGTCGCGTCTTACCGTGTGTTCAACACCGTGGATCTTAAAATTGCATATCATCAGATCCCGATTCATGCGTCTGATAAAACATATACTGCTTTTGAGGCCTGTGGAAATCTGTACAAGTTTTGTCGAATCCCTTTTGGGGTCACCAACGGTGTCGCCGTTTTTCAACGAATCATGGATACACTGATAAAGGAAGCGAATCTGAGGGACACCTTTGCTTATTTAGACAATGTCACTATCTGTGGCAAAACATCATCCGATCATGACAAAAATTTATCTAGATTCATGGTGGCTGTCGAGTCCTACGGAATCACTCTCAACCCAGACAAATCTACTCTCGCAGCATCCAAAATAAACCTCCTCGGTTATGAAATTTCTAATGGATCTATTCGACCAGATGCCGAACGTTTTCGATGTCTTCGAGAACTGGAACCACCCAACAATTTAAAGTCACAACAGCGGATCGTCGGCTTATTTGCGTATTATTCCCAATGGTTACCAAAATTCTCGGAAAAAGTTCATGATCTGATCCATAACAAAACTTTTCCACTTCCAAGAAATATTCTAAACATATTCGAATCATTAAAGCTGGAATTAGAGAATGCCGCTCTGACTGTTATTGAGCCAAACGTACCACTGGTTGTCGAGACGGACGCTTCAGAGGTAGCCATTGCGGCCATTTTGAGCCAACAAGGGAAACCCGTTGCCTTTTTTTCCCGAACCCTTTCTCCAGCCGAGCGCAAGTATCCAGCTGTGGAAAAAGAAGCCTATGCTATCGTGGAAGCTGTCAAGAAATGGCGGCATCATCTGATTGGCAGTCACTTCAAATTGGTAACCGATCAACGCTCAGTCGCGTTCATGTATGACATTCAACACAAAAGCAAGATAAAGAATGACAAAACTCTTCGTTGGCGTCTGGAATTAACCGATTTCCATTATGACGTGGTTTACCGTCCTGGAAATGAAAATCTTGCTGCTGACGCTCTTTCCAGACATTGCTCGGCCATGTCATGTGATATTAATAAATTGCGTGAACTTCACGAAACACTGTGCCATCCTGGAATTACTCGCATGTTACATTTTATTCGGGCAAGAAATTTACCTTACTCTGTCTCCGACGTGAAACAAATGGTCAACCAATGTCGAAGTTGTTCAGAAGTCAAACCGAAGTTTTATAATCCTCCTCCCGTCAACCTCGTTAAAGCTACTCAACCTTTCGAGCGCTTGAGCATTGACTTCAAAGGTCCACTGCCATCTAAATCTAATAACAGATATCTTTTGACGTGTATTGACGAGTATTCACGTTTTCCTTTCGCATTCTCATGTTCTGAAATGACTGCATCTGTTGTGAGCGATTGTCTGACCCAACTTTTTGCCATTTTCGGCATGCCAGCATATATACATTCTGACAGAGGAGCGGCTTTCATGTCCCAGGAACTTCGAAACTTCCTACACGATAAGGGAATAGCAACAAGTCGCACAACCAGCTACAATCCACAAGGCAATGGACAGGTTGAACGACTGAATGGAACACTTTGGAGGACGATTCAGCTTGCCCTAAAATCAAAGAATCTGCCAATCAGTCACTGGGAAGAGGTTCTCCTGCAAGCATTACACTCGATTCGATCCTTATTATGCACAGCTACTAACGCCACTCCTCATGAACGTATATTCTCGTACTGCCGAAAGTCTACAACTGGCGTATCTCTTCCCACTTGGCTAAGTTCTCCCGGCCCCGTGCTACTGCGAAAATATAACCGCACATCTAAATACGATCCCGTCGCGGAGGAAGTGGACCTACTTGAGTGTAATCAACAATATGCCATCGTTCGGCTACCTGATGGAAGAGAGGATACGGTTTCATTGAGACATTTGGCACCTCTCGGTAATTGCTCAACTCTCCCACCTGAACTTGATCCTACATTGTTTGAGCAGATAGAAAATGACGTGACCGATTCCAATAATGCAGACGCCGGCTATGTAGTGCCTGATATGGAGCCTTGTCAAGCAGAGCTAACTGAATCAAATCCGACACAATCCCATCCGGATGTGAATCAAATATTGATAGAGCAACAACGTGTGCGTCCGTACCAACTTCGGAATCGCGAGGCCTAATCCATTCAGATATATATAATCACCGTTTTTCGCCATCACCACCTACATCCGAACCCCCCTTAATTCCTTTACTCTTTCGCGCCGGGAAGAATGTAGTATGTTTGTTTGTATACGTTATTGTACCCCACTAAACTCTTTCTTTGTTTTACAGCCTGTACTCTGGTTCCAAGTTCGATAAAGCCTACATTCAAGGCCTTTGTCTTCTCACTGTTCTCCTGATCGCTTGAGCTCATTACAATAATAATAATAACATCCGTGCAAATTCAGTGGTTAGATCTTGAACGGTCATATTGGGATTTTGGTCCAATTTGGACAGCAACGGCATACAAATGTCTGAATCATTGTTAGAGGAGAGACCAGCAACAAATATAAGGCATTTGAATTGATCTTCGGTGAGTGATTTCAACTGGAACCTTTCACACTCTTGGTTGACGATTCATGCAAATGTGACATAGTCGCCGGCAGTTGTCTCGTATAACATCAGAAGCTTGGTCGCCCAATATTTTACGGAGCTGAGCTACCGTTTCCTCAAAGGTGAGATATTTGGGTTGTTTTGGCAAGATAAAATTGGTAAAAACATTCATGTTCAACCGTGCCACGTTTCCTAACCAGCAAATGTGCTTCCCAGGCTGAAACCTTGCTGCTGAGCTGATGCTGAAATGTGTTCTCACAGCGCTTGTACCATGCATCGAATGTGTCCAGATGAAAGTTCGCAATAGAACTCGGTGATGGGAGCATAAGCAGTATCTATTGCTTCAAACTGCACATGAGATGGTCCAATCGTTGATATTGAGTTTGGACGTGTGAGTAGTTCGATCAAGCGCATTGACTATGTTACATCTTCTACTGGTTTAGACATTGTGAGTTGTGTATTACCGCGTCGCCAAATTGTTATGTTTCACATTCACCGGAAAAAAACACTAGATTCGCAAACAGACTGGTTCTGACGGAAGCACGAGTAATTCGAAAATGTAAGTTTATTGTTGAAGTACAAAAGCACCAATGGCAAGCTGAAAAGGGGAAAAGAGGTTTTATGTAAATTGTCAAGTATTACATAATGTACTTTCGGAGGTTACCCTTCTAACAGTCCTACACATTATTTTTCTTATCCACAACATTATTTATATTTTTATTACTTTACATTGTTTCTGTTTGTTCTTCTACATCTGCTGTCTAAAGAATATTAAATCTGTCTGACAAAAAGCCGGCACTAAGCGTTTCGAAACTGATATAAATGAGTGGAATTCCGCGATCCGCATAGTAGCTGAGTCAATCTTAACTTTCAGATGCCCAGACATAATCGTCATGGACAGTATTACATTGGTAACGCGTACCAAGTATTTTGCACTGGTGTGCAATCGTGCAGTATTTTGTGCTGTGCGGCTAACACCGTGCTAATTTGATTGCCCATAGGTAGTGAGCTGCATGCTGAAACAGGCTGGAGTCTCACTACCATTTCCTGTTCTTTTTACTTCCTCATATCTGTCTAGGCCTGGGCAACATGACAGTATCTTAGCCTACGTGCGGTCTCAGGCTGTGCGTCATTTGTCACGGAGCAGGCTTGTGCTTTCATACCATACCATACCGAGTATTTAACTGCCATAAACTTACACAGAAATATAAAAGCGGCAATGGTTGTCAGACTTCAGCAAATTCTCGGTTTGATACATAGACTTGTTGCGATATTTGAACGATGCTACTTTTATGGTTGTAGTTTTTTAGAAGTAATTAAGTTATCATAAAGCTACTCATGTTTACTTAATATTTTCCACTTCTCCAGTCTCTGACTGTACGGCACTTTGCCTGGACCAGGCTTGTGTTTTCATACATCATTCATACTTCTCAATTCTTAATGAATTGTACCAATAATAATATATTTTTCGCAGCTTTAAATAACAGCGAATGATTGCTGCTAAACGCGATCTTGCGTTTCCTCGCTTCCTGATTTGTTTTTGTGCAATATCAATCAACTTTTATTTCGGCGAACGGTAAGCTTACCTTCTAATTATCTTTTAGAATTATGTGGCCACTTCTGTTGAATTTCTTAGTCTGTTCGCTAATCTGCGAGGCCAGAAACAAAAGCCTGTAATTTATCTTTTGGATTGTTATTATTATTATTAGCATGCTCTCTTTCACTTCAGCAACAATATTTTATTGTGCGATTCTAATTATATCGTCTGTTCTTCCCACATTAAGGTAAGCCATCATATGAGCCTAACAATTTTATTCCAGGAAAAATCCGTTAAACTTCATTTATGTTTCAATTTCGACTAATTACTTATTACATTATTTTTTCTGGTGTTTATTGGAATTCGATTTACTCTCTTCTGACAGCAACGTACGTTCAATTTTCTGTCTGTCGAATTCCTTTTCTAGCTCCTAGTCGTCTGCTTGCACACTAGTCTTCCGTCACTGTGCTGTTTAATATTCACACAGCTTTTTTGCAGTTTGACGGGATTTAAATTTCACTTTTTCATCTCATTCTTTGGGTAAGTAGCACTTAATTGTCCACAATGCAGGTTCATCACGCTTCGTGCATCTCTTTATATCATTCGACATTTTTGGACTGAACAGCTCGTCGAAATATCTACCCATGTTTTATGGAATAGCTTCTTCGAAATATGTTCTTCAATGTTATTCAAAATATTGCCAGTGGCTGCATTTATTTGGGAATTTGTTTCAGGACCAAGTTTTAATATTATACCAATCCGAATGGTAAGTTTTCCGGCATCCGTAAAATTGTTATTTGATGTTTTGTATAGTTGCTATTTTGAAATAAACCACTTAATATTAGCCTACGTGCAGTCTATGACTTTGCGGCACTTCGCCTCGATCAAGCTTAAGATTTTATACGTATATACAATTCTGATGAACGTGATCCTCTATACGTTTTAGCTGAATAATATTTGAAGCCTGGTATGACCTCAGCCATTTTTATCAGTACTATCAATCAATGTGCAATCGTACAGTACTTCTGTGCTGTGCGGCTAACATCGTGCTAAATTGATTGGCCTTCGGTGGTGAGCTGCATGCTGAAACAGGCTGGAGTCTCACTACCATTTCTATTTTCTTTCTCATATCTGTTTAGGCCTGGGCGATCTGACAGTATCTTAGCCCACGTGCAGTCTCTGACTGTGCGGCACTTTGCCTGGATCAGGCTTGTGCGTTCATTCATTCAGTCACTAATGGCGGGTATGAATTAGAATTTTAGTTGACAGGCGCTCTTCCGTGAAAACAAGATAGTACATCAGGAAATTGTGGATTGAAGCATTTCATGACTTGCCTCTGCCACTTTCACGGCAGATCGCAAAAAATAATACTTTGCTGCTGTTCCGGTTTTGAAACGGTTACTATCAATCGGTTAGTGTAACAAATATGACAAAAATGAAATTAAAGAAGGATCCACACGAAATGTGTGTTGGAAGTATTTTGCACTAGAGAAACTTAGCTGGCATCCAGTTTCTGAATACGCATCCGAAAGATAATACCGTTTACTACCCCCCGGTAAAAAAATTTGCATGCGCAAACACCCTGGTGTCTTACTGCTAATATATGTATCTGGCTTGGTCTGGGGAACCTACTTGATCTCAGTCCACATGACTGTGTCATTAACGACTGATATTCAGTGAGTACTTTATCACGAAGCTTTGTATTGTTTTATATAAATACTCCATTTGTTTTGTAGATTGATCTTATATTTTTGATGACTTTAAATAACTTACTCGAGGCGAATTGTCGAATACCTCCATTGCGTCGTACGAACCGTGAGTTTATTACCAAATAGTTTTCTAATGATGTAATTGCGTTATTATCATGTTCTGTTGTCGTGGTAGACAGTACGTTCATCCTACACGCGGTCTCTTTGCGTATTTTTTGTCCATATTAATAACGTTTAATCGATTGCTTACTTCATTTTTACTACAATCACTGTTTTTAGTTTTAATCGAACGCTATCACAGCACATACAAAGCCTTGAGACTGTGATGACGCACAACTTTAAACTTTTCCCTCCATATTTCTTTTGAACTGCATTGCATTATTGCGGCGACCCCCATGCTCCTTGATCCTCTCAACGAATGAGCTTGCGTAAATTTTTTGGATCATTAGCATTCGTACTACGTGTGGTTTTCAATTTGTATTTTGCATAGCATCACTGACTTTCTGGTTTCTTTTATGTCTACGGCTGGGCATTCTGACAAGCTCTGCGCCTACGCGCGGTGTGTTACTGTGTGGCACCTCACCTGTGTTCAAACTCACGAATTTATACATCATACGATTTGTATAGCTATGGTTACACTATCGCCACGCTTTTAACATATTTAAATCATGTTTTTCTACGGAACTATCAAATGTATTACTAGATATCGCATTTACTTAAAAATAGGTGTTATTGGGATTATTTTCAATGCCATGTTCGCATGCTGTCATATCTGTCTAGGCCTGGGCAACCTGACCGTATCTTAGCCCACGTGCAGTCTGTGACTGTGCGGTACTTTGCCTGGATCAGGCTTGTGCTTTCATACCATACCATATACCATAATATGACAATGTCCCCTTTGAGGTCGTTATTATCTAATCACCCATTAACTCGCATTGGTTGCCTTCTCTGTTCTTTTTCTTGTGATGTAGCTACTGAGTCAGCCAAACCGATGCAGAAATTCAAGCTGGTTTTGGTCATCGTGTATACCCTCTCGGTGGTTTCAAAATCAGCATATTTGCAGGAGTTGTTTAACAATCGACCGTACGAATTGTGTTTGACATGTGGCCAAGCGTTGCTGTTCGCGGCGTTACTGGTTGCTCATCGTTTGCGTCTCTCCAAGGTCAGTGTTCATTCTCAATGTGTGATACCTTTCCAGTGTCTTGACTGGTCGATTTTGTTTTTCTCGAATTCGAATCCATTTTTCAAGCACTTCGAATGTTTTTTTGTCCGCGTGCATCAGAAATTAATCGTTTTTAGTTTCATTTATAAAAAATAATAGTGTTTGACGTTCTTTTGTGTCAACTTACAACGGCTATCCATAGCGTTTATTTCGCCAACATTGCACTTCGCGTTGTTCAAGCTGTCCCAAACAAATAATCGTTTTTTCTCTCCTGGTTTTACTGTCTGCATTTTAACGAGTATTTACAATTGGCAATCCTTGTGATGTCAACACTGGCAACCACGAGTGTTTGATTGTGATCCAAAAGCTGTGAACCTGATTTCCGAACAATTGATTTGTAAATATGGAACCTGTGGGTCAACCGACACTTGTCTTGAATAATAAAACACGATCAATCTGTATTTTGACCTTTTACTTGTTCATTCTAATCCACATAAAACCAAGTAAGGCCATCGGGAAAAGCACGGTGCCTTCCTAATGTTATTATCGTAAAGGTGGACAGCCATTCAATGATGACATGAGCAATCTTAAAGGATGGGAAGAGCGAGGGGCCTGAAAAGCTACGAAACTTACAGAAGATTAGGAACAGACACACAGAAATGAGGTGGCTACACCTAGAATCAAACGTGAATTCAAGCAAGTGTTGTGAACGAGTAGGGAGATATCAACATGACAGCTTCCTTGCGGTTTCATTATCACGCACCATAACAAGCTTTTGCTCACAGAATATGTCCAGAAACCGTGTTCAATGGTGGTCTTTCACTAAGCATCTTGGAGTGTTTACTTAACCTTGTATGTTGTCAAGCGGTGTGACGAGAAAAGCTTGTTATGATGCATGACAGTGAAAGCTGCAAGGAAGCTACCATGCTGATGTCACTGTACTCGTTCACGAAACTTGATTGAATGCATGTTCCATTCGAGGTGTAGGCACCTCTTCCCAGTTTGTTTGTGCTTACTCTACTATAGACTCCGTAGCTATTTAAGTTCCACCCTTCCTCATGTTTTAGGATTTTACTTTTTCGTGGTTGTGTGGCAGTTAAGCATTCGGTGTATGCTACCGGTTTAATGCTGTCTCTGATGATGATGATGATTTCGTTTATTTTTTTGAATCCCCTATTGTACTGAAGGCGCCATATATTCACCTTGTTTCTCTGAACCCCACCGATGAAATTAATGGAGTCTTCCTGCTTTAGTGATCCTTATAATCCTTTGTCTAGACTCAAAACCCACACAAACTACAGGACTGCCCCAGATTTCGTAAAAATTTAATTCATATTATTAAATGTAATATTCATAACAATTTTCATTTATTCTGTTACTTGCTATCGTCGTATTTTCTATTTTTATTTATATAGCTGCTACGATTAATGTTGCTCTTAGCCATGTGCTCTTTCTTGGTATTGCTTCTGAGAAGACTCCCTCAAGTAGCTCGGTGAGTATTCTATCTGCAGTACCCTGTTTACTTTTTTATCCACTCACTGTCTTCAGATTCTCTTTTGTCGTTCAAAGTTCGTATATCCAGTTGGATTTTACGCAGCACTTGGGTATTGTACAGGTAACCCAGTGCCAACGATAGATATGTATGAATGTGTGAAAGCACAAGCCTGATTCAGGCAGAGTGCCTCAGTCATAGACTGCACATGGGCTAAGATACTGTCAGGTTACCCAGGCCTAGACGATAAGTAGCGTGCATGAAATCGTTACATCCTCAGTGATATTCTCTGCCCCTCATACGTCTATCTTAATCTAGGCAACCTGTTCTGAACGCACATCTTGCTAAATTGATTGGCCAACGGTAGTGAGCTGCATGCTGAAACACGCTGGAGTCTCACTATCATTTCTATCCCCTTTCATATCTGTCTAGGCCTGGGCAACCTGACAATATCTTAGCCCACGTGCAGTCTCTGACTGTGCGGCACTTTGCCTGATTCAGGCTTGTGCTTTCATACCATATATTTGAAGCAATATCTCTCGTGGTGATTAGTTTTTCATCCATTTAGTTCCATCAATATTTCTTCCTGAATTAGCTTTGCGCCGTTCACCATGCCCATCTGTTATTTTACTTCGTCTCTCATTGTACTCAAGCAATTAACGCCAATGTATTTGATAAGTTGACAGTTTCCTTGTGGTGTTGACTGTCCCTTAAAACATGTTTCATTGATCCAGTTCAGAAGCACACACCAATAAAATGATCACTGTTGTGTGAAACATCCCTAAGTGCAATTAGCCATCGCGATGTCTGTAGGCACTACCACTCAGGCTACCTGCGCACGGGGGTTCCTATGCATTGTCTGGTTTTTATGTTTACTGATGCCGATTATTTAATATCCCTAATGATGACCTCCGACCCCATTTTTTCAGTATACGCGTCTGGGATCAATTTCTACCGACCGGATTCTCAATGATTCTGATTGCGTGCGTGTTTTGTTGCGGCTTGCCATTCATATCCAGGGACGGATTTCGTTCGAGGAGGATGGTATTCGCTTTCGTCGCTCCACTTTTTGGTAGGTTCGTGAATGAGTTGTCGCATAAAGTGCAGTGATCTGTTTTATGAAAATACGACCCGCTCACGATAGGTTTACTTCGTTATACACATTTAGTTTTGCATGGATCTGTGTTCGTGCAGTGTTTTGTCTGGTGTGTAGCTAACATTGATTTGCCATTGGTAGTGAGCTGCATGCGGCAACACACTGGAGTCTCACTCCCATTTTATTTTCTCATATATGTCTAAGGCTTGCCCACTTACAATGGTTGATTGCGCGGCACTTTGCCTGGATTTGGCTTGTGCTCTCACACTTACATACAATCGTTTGTTGATCGAACTGCGGGGTGTGTGAGCAGAATAATCAGAGCATGGTCAAGTTCTCCGTTGCGACAAAAAAATTCTAGCTCTTTTGTGCCATTTTCTTTTTACACTTCTTGAAATATGATTTAGATAACAAAAATTTGTATCGTTACGTGAACATTGCACTTTGATGTATCGCCACTACGGCATTGGGGTTCAAATCCCACATTAGGAGAAACATTTTTTAACCCTTATGAAATTGAATTCGTTAGGACAGTTTCGGGTACCGTTTCTCTTCTGATACGCAAACTTCTTCAGACCAGTGGTGACTAAGTAGTATTTGCCCACCATTTTTACTTGACCTCACCGTTAGCTAGCGTGAGCTGACACCCACTTAGGCTAACTATAGACTGCTTGGTAATAAGGTCAATCTGAGTTACACTGCGGAATGCTGCTTCAACATATTTTCTTTCCTCACCGTTGGTCTTACACAGCTTCTGAGTAAAACTGCTTAACCTGACATAACAAACTTTCTCTCCATTAGAATGAATGCGCAACCATATTCCAGTCATATTTTTCATTCCCATCACCTAAGCCTTTTACGCTCTACCTGCAAAATTTGCTATCTTGGCCGTCGCATCTTACTTCCATTCACTAATATTGTCCCGCTCTTGAAGATACTTCGAGAAAGCTCTGACCCACTGACGACTTTTTTCCTGTGCGTGTTCCCGTTCCGTGCATTTACCTCTATTTGCGTCTTGAAATTGCTTCTTTTACTAGCCTCTACTTTGATTCAATTTTGCAGGTTTCTACTATTTAGAATGGCTATTATTCCAAGCAACGATCCTCGATGAAAAATGGTTTCTGTTTTCTTCGCTAGCGCTTGTGCTACTTTCATTCGGGTAAGCATGATGTCGTGCCACATGTGTAACTGACATTATTCGCGAAAGCAACGAAATTTTTCGCTCATATTCCAGATAATCGGTTTACTCTGGCCAATTTCTTGCTAGAGTAGGTCTGTTCTATATTTGTATGGTTCCAAAGGTTGTCATAGCCGGGGGTGGCAGTGGGGATAAGCTCCCCACTGTTTATAAAATGCTCCCATATGGCATGCGTCTCAAATAGCCTCTGACAACCAAGTCCAGCTTCTGGCCTGCACGAGTGGCTCTTCCGAGCCGGCGGAACTGCTTCTAACCAACAGGAGAAGGGCGAGGGCGAGTGACTGGCGCCTGAAAACCAGTTTGCTTCGGGCAGATGGAGCTCGTTAGCCTGGGAGGGCATTTCATCTAAGAGGAGGAAAACCCCGATTTTAAACCTCCTCTGCCTTGCGGGATACCCGATCGCTGGAGAGGCTTCGAGAGAAGACCCTGAGGAAAAATCTGGAGCAAAGTCCGGGTAGACACTCGTTATGGCAACGTCTCCCCTGCTGCCTGCAGGTCGCACTTGGTTGTGCAAAGGCAGAGAAGCTGACTCGAACAAACGCCGAGTGGTGCTGGGGACGCCGCTTTGTACCCAAATTCCCAAAAATCTTCTTTGAAGCCGACTCATCCTCCAGGAGGAGATAGTCGCAAAAAGTAAAGTAAGTAAGTAAGTATGGAGATGCGAATCTCTTTGTGGTGGGATGACATTTCATGGCTCTTGTTCGCGGTTTCAAGCTTTCAAGATAAATGGCTGTCAAGATGTATCTCTATCCCTGGACCAATTTTTCTTGGCCATGCCTACGTGGCTTGACATCATCCTAGGCTTTCTATAGGCACCCTGGCGAGAATATCAAACAGAGTTGGTGGATGAAACGTCACTCTTGGTCTGACGACGCTTCTGTGTCCGATGCGAAACGATACTCACGCAACTATTTTATCCGATTGGATACAACTTTCATTTCCTTATGAGTTCACTATGCATATTCCAGTCGTGAAAACAAAGTTTGCAATGAATCGGTTATAGCAAGTTTTTGCTGACGTTTCGCTTCTGAACACAGAAGTTTCGTCAGATCAAGGGTGTCGGTACGAACAGTTTTCAGGTTTAAATGGCATTTTATTGACCAATCCTTAACTCTCTAAGATAGACAGGCGAGATCAAGACAATCGATCACCCCCTTAAAAGCTGTGCTAGTCCCTAAATTGTTTATTTAGTGTGCAGGCGTGAACAGCGTCTGCTGACCCACTGCTTACGTAATCCATGTGCACTTAAGGTGTTATGCACGTTAATCCTCATCCGCTGCAGAACCGAACGCCAGATTGTTGAGATATTCGCCCCATCCTCCTTGCTCACCGCATTCGCCCCAGCGGTCAATTCGGCGTTTTGAACGCAGAATCCAATTGAGTGAACAGCCACATTCCTTTGCTGTTAAAAATCGGGTGCATTGCGTGTGATTAGTATTTTTACCTTTCGCTTCTACTCCCAAAGTTACGTTCACCATAGACAAATCAACGTTTTACTATTGGTGAAAGAAATAGAAATTTCTTCTCAAGTGTAGGGTTGCGATCAAAAACAAGTCTGAAATTCCTCCGGAATTTGGAAAAGCATTCATGCAGAGATTCTAGGCCTATTGCGCCGTATTAGTTCCAAGTGCAGTGCTACGCTGTAGTTTAATCGTACACGTTCACTTACCAAGATCTCGACAGAAGCTGCTGCGGACTCTTGAGCTCCATTCACGGATGTGCAATCGCGTAGCATTTCTGTGCTGTGCGGCTAACATCGTGCTAAATTGATTGGCGAACGGTAGTGAGCTGCATGGTGAAACACGCTGGAGTCTCACTACCATTTCTATTTCTATTTCCCCTCTCGTATCTGTCTAGGCCTGGGCAACCTGACAGTATCATAGCCTGGATCAGGCTTGTGCTTTCATACCATACCAATACTGACATTTGCCCGTCTTGCACAACCACTTCATCGTGCACTAGAATTTCCACCATGCTGTAACAATAGCTACCGTAATCTACCTCTTTTTGAATCTCACGTTCTGCATTTCGTTACCACATTCTAGATTGTTTTTGCAACAATATTCACAAACTAGGCGACACTGCTCTTTTTCATCTCGGTGTTCCCCAAAGCTTTTCGTGGAGAATATGATATGTCACCACTTAATTTTTTCTACGCGTTCCTTGCCTTCAGCAATAACATGGGTCTTATTCGCTTTCAGCTTGAAGATATCGCATCCCTCATGTTGCAACAAAGATGATAAGCTACTGTTTTGCGTCCGGTTCACCCATGAACTTTCATCTTTTTCGATCCATGCTCCCGCTTTGACTAAACTCATACTCGTAGCAATCCACCTTCTATCGGGCTTCGCCGCAACGGGATCCGACAGACTAGTGGAACATGCCAGTCATCGTCTTCAGCTCGATTCGACAACCTTACTGGGAATTTTCATGCTCTCGCTCGGCTTGCTATGCGGAAATGATCTACTGCTGTTTTTCTGTCAACCATCGAATTGGCTACGCAAGGCTTCCTCTCGCAAGCGGTCATACGCCGGTGATAAGGTGATTGGTTTTCTCTGATGATTTGTGTTCACAGTTTGAGCAAATGATTCGTACATTGGCCTACCCAGTTAGTTTACCCGTACATACTCCGTACACATGGCAGATTTTGAAGCGGTTTTTTGCTCAGGTTATGAAAAGCAGGATTCACTCGTGCAATCACGAAACCACTCTTGCGGTAAGCGATAGGAAAGTGAGGAGTAAAATGATTTTGGAACGATCCATTGTCTAGAGTTACTACCACATGTCTTCCTAGATGATTTATAGCGCTTCGAGATGACCCACACAAAGTTTTAGTGCCGAGAAAATAGAAAGGTTCTCGTGACCATCAATCAACGTGTATTTCAGGCTTTGATTGATTGAAGTTGGCAATTTAAATTGCATGCTGCCGTTTATACTGAAGTTGTTGGTTCTCCATGCACTGCGAGGAGAATCTGTTTTTCTTACATTGTTCATTTCAATCGATTTTACCACGAAAATCTTTCCCCACACTCGATTGTGCAAAAAATATCGTGTTTCATCCTCCTACATGCTTTGCGGGCTTGTAGTATTGGATCCGCCAGCACTACCATAGAACCTAATCATTTATCATACTTTATTTCCTTGTAACCACTAAACTTTTCCTGTTTTAAAAATGTCGTGGTCTATAAAAAGATGAAAGAAAAGTGTCGTTTTTTGCGATGATTTATCGGGACTATATGTATGTGAAAAATCACAAGCCTGATCCGGGCAAAGTACCGCACATTCATAGACTGCAAGTGGGATCACACTATTAGTTTACTCATATCTAGTGAGATATAAGCAATGAAAATGCAGTGTGACTCCAACGTGTTTGCGCGTGCTGCTTACTACCACTGTTAGATGCGCAGTACCAAGCGTAGTCTATATTGAATAGGGGATATGATTAAGCACGGGTGCATTTTGAACGATTTTACGACTACTGGAATTGTCATTTCATTTCGGATTTTCAGCTCTCTTCCATACTCGCTTTTGTTGCGCTCATTGTGTACTTTCGCGTCGCTCTGGGCATGAGTTGGCATTCATTGGGAATTTTACCACCCCATCAAAGCAGGCAGTTGAGGATGCTATTTTTGCGTGAGTCAACTTATTGATATTACTCATGTACATGACCTGTTTCCGATTTAGAAGATGATAAACGAGGCCGAGGGATTAGCTTTTTAGATTTAGATATCACGGAATTGTTATGACGTATCGGCAGCAAATTGAGTAACTTCTTGTGAGGCAAGCATGTTCTACCATTTATCTTTAGACATTGCCCCCGGTAGTTAGCTGCATGCTGAAACACAGTGGAGTCTCACTACCATTTACCTTTTCTTCCTCATATCTGTTTAGGTCTGGGTAACCTGGCATTATCTTCGCCCACGTGCAGTCTATGACTGTGCGGCACTTTGCCTGGAGCAGGCTTGTGATTTCATACATACATACTGTTCACTACTTAGCGTTCAGTACTGATAAGAAGTCACAAACTATTCACTTCATTTGTTGGCGTCTTATTGGCTGAGGTCAATGCCACGCGGCACTGAAAGTGGTTTCTTGCTGCTACGTACACATGCTTGAATGGTATATGCTGGTTGGTTGATTGTGCTATCGGGTTTCGTGAAATTTTTCGATCACTTCACGGGAACTGACGCTGATTTTCTCGTAGACGTAGATAATATATGTTTAAACCTACAACAACAGTCTGTGACATGCTATCATACGCAAAATATTATTTGCCCATGCCTATTTCTTGAATATGCTCCAAGCGCTTGTGCCTATAGGTATCCCTAAGGCGTACACCATCTACTGCAAAACGTGTAAATCTTTTATGGTCACCGAAAAACGTGAATTCGTCTTCATAGCCATGATCGTGGAATGTGTTACTTTCCATTGTTTTGTAAATTCACTACACTTCACATATTTATCCTAATGTATATCAAAGATTTACGTAAATAAGAGGCGGTAAAAATTCCAAGTCATGACTCGAACCCCAGTGCCGGGAAAACCTTGGCTCAAACTGAAACAGCACTTTGTTTTAGGCTTATGTTATGACAGCACAATATCATATCTAGCCCCCGAGTTTACTCAATTGTCGTGTAGTATTCCGTCTTTGCATGTTACGTCAGTAAAATGGCATTTTACAACTACGCGTTTTGTGATGTTTTTGACTACTAATGAGTAACAGCAAGCTTATTTTATTTAAGAAGAAAACCGTTTTATTTGCGAATTCAAGGATAAATCCTTATTTGAAAATGGAAATTTAACTTTCATTTTAGGGACTAGGCTATATCCAGCAGTCGGTGCTATGCAGCACCGGTAACTGTTTGGAATATTTTTGCAACAGCATGATGGTTGATTTTTGTGTGAAATCAGATTTTCTTAATATGGTATGGTATAAAAGCACAAGCCTGATCCAGGGAAAGTGCCGCACAGTCAGAGACTGCACGTGGGCTAGGATACTCTCAGATTGCCCAGGCTTAGACAGAGGGGGTAAATAGAACGTTGATTTGTATATCGTGACAGATTTTCTTAATAGATGGTATATGAATTTCAAATATCAGAAAGGAAGCACACGACCGGTTTCGCGGTTATTGCCGCTCATCAGGTATGCGTATCCGTGACCTGACATTCGAACGCCGTTCTAACTTTGTGCTAAGCCCAGTTATTTGCGAATTCGAGGATAAATCTGGCTGCCCTCCTAACAAAATCCTCATTTTCAAATTGAAATTCATGCACAATTTTTTTCACAAGCCCAAGTTTCACGTATGGGAATATTCGTATTTTCATTTTTTCTCATCACGCAATTCATCATATTTCTATGCTGGATTTACTCTTCACGATTTGCTCTCATAATGCGCCCAGAACTTTGATCCAGCCTGTCAATGTGAGATGAGAGATAATTACTCCTAAATTAACATCTTTATTTGCCTGAATTCCCATCACACACAAACACAAAAGATGATCGGTTTCGTATTGTTTGCACTCATCAGGTAGTTACAGTGGGGTCATGTTCCACAGGCCTTGAAGCGGCATATAATATGTATGAACTGTTCAATAAGCTTAGTACTGCCAATCTGTTCAATAACATTTCACACTCGTCCACATGTATATGAGTTAAAACCGCGAGTATGAAAGAAAATTCTGCATGAACACACATTTCCCTCACACACTCCATGGCCGGAATCGTGCAGTTTACACTCGGCAGGTAACTTATTTTCCAATATTTTTATATTGTCAAACTTTAACAATCCGTGTACCATCTTTACTTCTGTGTAATGATAGAAAGATTGTGATCATTTCCATATGCTCATTCGGCTACGTGATGTGCAATAATCGTTTGTCGAGTCGCGAACTTTTAAACTTTGAGTGTGATCGAGCTGGATTCAATCATTCCATCGTTCATTCATTGTTGAATTACTGGTTCCCCGCGACTTCTCTGAAACTCAGTCGTTTTGTAAACAAGCGTCGGTAAGTCCAACTACACCGCCATGTGAATTCGGAAGAATTTGCCGTTCCCTGCCGTGTGAAGACAAATGTATTTACATTAGACTTCTTAACCAAACACTAAACATTACGCGAATTCTACTTTGTCATTCTTTTCATGTGGATTTGACTTTGATTATTTCATGTCAAATTCTAGCGATCTCGGTGCTTCTTTCCACAATTTCCGTCTACTGGTCCTTCATTTTATCCGGAGAGGTCCAGAAGCAACCTTTGTCTATTGTTGATCCTCATCAATGGCTCAGATCGGTCCTTTTACTGTCAGTCTACTTGTTGACTAATTATCCAGTTGTCGGCGCGGCATATATGAATTCTAGTCTGGGGTAAGTTGTTTTCTAAAAATAACTTCATTCAACCTTATGATGAATATTCCGTGAGTGTCGTATTGTTATTTCGGGGGTTTCGGATAGCATGTGTCGTTTGATTCTTTCGAAAGCACTTTTGAAACCGCTACTAAAAATGCTTAAAAGTCCACGTTGTCACGCGATTTAAGGTCAAGGTGTTTTCCCAGTGCACTTTTGAATAATAAATGAATCGCTGTTCTGACAACGTAGCAGCAGTTGATGGGATTGTATTTTAATTTATGCAACATTTAACAAGAGGTTTCGATTTTGAAGGACAGTGTTTGATTTGCCTGTTTATTGTGAATTAGTAGTGAACTGCATACAAGTGCAATGGCGTTGTGCTAAGTTTTTATCGACCACAGCAAGTTGCATGAACGGGAACATGATTGATTTTGCTCTGTGTGCCTAAGTCACTTGGTGCTTACTGTCTATTGCGGTTTAGTTTAACCTTATTTTTAGTGTCTCCCCAATATCGTATCCTTCGCAGTTGTGGTGTGTTTTAGGTGACTATAGTTGGGTTTCTACCGTGAAGTGTTTTGGTTTTATATCCATCATGTAAACGGCCCGCTGCAAGTGTTTTCTGAAGACTGAGCCGCGATTGATTTCACGTTTTATCTTGGCTGTTGTTAGTCGAAGTCAGTGTGAACTATTGTTTCTCTTGCTCGTTCAAACGTTTTTTTTATAGTTTGGTCCTGGTTTCTCGCGAGCGTTCCCTCTTTTCCGCATTGACCGTCACTCCTCTGTCATTCCAATTGTAGCTCGCGATTTGCGCGTCATCATTTCACTGTTGTTTGGTCCGCGCCACCACAAGTCGGTCTGGCTCAGTGCGCTATATGCCATGCTTTTTCGGCTGGGTGAGTGACCACATGTTTTCAAATCACACTAGATGTTTGCCAGATCCAAAGTTTTGCCACATCAGGGGACTGCTCGTGTGGCTAAGACTCCTCGGGTTGCCTCAGTTACATCTGAAACTGGGGTAAGTGACAAGGAGGACGTATGTTTGTATGTATGAAAGCACAAGCCTGATCCAGGCAAAGAGCCGAAGTAATCGTGCTGCAACTGGGTGCTCTAAAGATCCTGTCAGGTGCCCCGGCCTAGACAGATCTGAGTGGAAGAAAGGAAAATAGAACAGGAAATTGGTAGTGAAGACTCCAGCGGTATCAGCATTGCAGCTCATACCTCTGGCCAATCCATTTCGCACGGTTTTTAGCCGTACTGTGAACCTCGTATGCTTCGGGCCTTTCTTTCTATTGCAATGTGCTTTTTTGGTATGTGACGAATGTGCAATAGTG